>JAVJIF010006535.1:0-161241 GCA_038442645.1 Agave tequilana
CACTGCAACGCATATACGTAGGTCAGAAGGTGCCCCACGTATATACGCTAAGCATTAAGTACAACAAGTATCAGAGTACAACACAAAGCGTGGTATATTCATATGCCAACTTACAAGATACAAATACAAGGTTATACAAGTTATGATAAGCAACATCACTTACAAGTGTCTTTTATCACAACCCAAGACCAAAAGGAACGATTAACAACTAGAAACACAAAATGCTCACGTAATGGATGGAGATCCCGTGAACCAAAAGGAAGAGTCGGGCACGATGGGACTAAGCGCTGGTCAGCCTGCTCGCAAAGATAAGCCCGGTCCTCTGTGGAAGGCTCCACTTCGTTCCAAGCCTCGGAATCTGAATATGAAATCCAAGGGGTCAAGACATGTAACAACAAATAAAAGATAGCCAAGGACTAAGGATCATGATTAAAGATAATGGAGTAGTAATAATAGCAACGATTAACAGTGATGTAAACTCAATAAGATAAGGTCATATGCAATAAATCTACAATTAATGTCTTTTATTATTACTTGTCTTACTGTGATATCTAGCTATGTGACCCAGCGTCCCAGAGCACATAGATCCATATCCTAGTAAAGCAAGGTTGTTATTGGAAACAGCGGTTGTATCGACGAACTATGTTTACAGTGGGTCCCGTGCATGCCCGGGACCACGGTCCAGGGTGTTCCGTTGCTTGAAGACGGAACCAGCGCAAGGCCTAACAGGAGGGTCTTATGTATGCCCTTGTCATGACAGTAAAAGAAAGGGAGCAATCACTCCCCTCGGTCCCCTGGAGTACCACAGGTTAGACCGGAACATAATGTACAATATACCTAAAACCACTGTAAACACGAACACATATCGATATCCGCATGTTTCCCCTGACCCCAATGTAAGTTGGTCTATTTTATATAATAAGTCGGGTATATCATGCTTGGTGTTTCAGTGATAGCATGAAGGGGTGGTGATACTTCACATTTTAACAAGTTATGGAATAGCAATATGTAACATGAGTCATGAAGCATAATAAAGCAAGATCTATCAGGTAACAAGTCATGCAGTACAGGTATGAAGCATAAACAAAGCTAAAACAATATACAAATATCAGGAAAAGGTCAGAAATTAAAAAGGAAAGGAGTCAGAAAACTGGCCAGAATTAGGCTGTCGGTCGACCTCCGGTCGACTTCCGTCGACTGGGGATATAACTGGCGGTCGGCTCCCTGGTCGACTGCCGGTCGACCGTGCAGATGCCGTGAGCTCCAGGTTTTGGCCGGTCGACTACCGGTCGATGGTCCATACTAATTCCCTAAGCCGGTCGAGTGGTCGGTCGACGCCGCGTCGACCGCCAGCTCAAAACTGTGCACGCTGTGCACATCGGTAGAGTGATCGGTCGACTGCCGGTCGACCGACCCTCTGGAATCTGCTACTGTTAAGGCAGAAAATCAGATTTTTAAGGGATTGGTTCTAACAGCCTAAAGGTAGGATTTTTATGTTATTAGGGGACCTGATCTACCAACACAAGTACACCACAACAGGGACTAGCCTTAGTGAGTAGATATACACACATGGGGAGGTGGATTTGAGCTTTGATGACCTAAAAATTGGATTTTTATGGAACCATTTACAAGAATTACTATCACAAGTAAATAGAGGGAAATCTAGGTCTTGGTGAGTAAAGATACTCACTTGGGAAGGTTCAATTAGGAGTTTGACCAATGGAGGAAGAGGGTGGCTACAATCCAAAATCTTGAGTTGAAGGAGTTGCTCTAGGTGTTGCCTTGGGGAGTGATGATGTTGAAATTGAAGTCCTTGATGAAGCCTTGGTGAAGTCCTTGAGATCTTGAGGTGGAGGTGAAGGGATTGGGGTGATCTAGGAGCTAGGGTTCTTGCTTGAAGAAGAAGAGGATTATGGAGAGCTTCTCTCTTGATGAAGTGAAAGAGAAGGAAAAGGGGAAATTTGCAAATGAAAGGGATTTATAGGTTGGGATTATTTCAAAGAGGGTGGAATTAAGGTGAAAAGGAAGGGTTTTCTTGCAAAAGAAGGGGGGTGAGGTGTCCCTCACTTGGCCACTTGGCCAGCCATGGGAAGGAGAGAGAGTGAGTGGGGTTAGGTGAAGGGTGAGTGGGAATTGAGGTGGCACATGAGGTGGAAAATGGAATTGCAATAATTGAAAAAATGCCCGAAATTCAAGTATCTCGGAATGATCTGAAAATTTTACCAAAAATCAAGAATAATATTTGAAGACTCATGGTGAAATTCGTTTGAAGAAATACTTATAGTTTTAAAATTAAAAATCCCGGAATCAGTTATTTACCGACTCCGAAAGAATTTTCATAAATTCATAAAATTCTCAGAAAAAGTGTATAAGTAAGAAATATGATTCTAAGCAATAAGTCTAAAGGACTTTCTAAAAATTCCTAACTGTTTGGAAGATAAAAATTCGGAAATCGGTCAGCGGCACTGGCCGACACCGGTTTCGGAGAAATTCATTTAATTCCAGAAAATTCCAGAAAATCACATAAAATCTAAAATATGGAAAATGATATTTGAAATTAAAATCGGTCAAATACGGAAGGTAAATCGAAAAATACGATCGAAAGACTGAATACGTATCTAAGTACGTATATCCGGGAGAGGGGTATTACAATCCACCCACCTTACAAAAATTTCGTCCTCGAAATTTCATAAGGTGAAAGATAACAGGAAAAAGCAACAGATAGATACGGATACAAGGAAGATAACGGTAGAGAAGAGTAGAAGGAAAGAGTCTTACCAATCAAGATGTGAAAAGTTGAGGATAACGCTCCCGGATAACGTCCTCACGCTCCCAAGTGGCCTCTCCTGGCGCATGCCTGTTCCAAGACACCATTACCAATGGAATAGCTCTGTTCTTCAGTGTCTTGACACTCCTATCCAGAATGGCCATCGGCTGCTCTTGGTATGATAAATCCGGTAGTAGCTCCAGCTCGGAATGATCCAGAATATGGCTGTCATCCCTGACATACTTCCTCAACTGAGACACGTGGAAGACATTATGCACCCCGTCCAAAGATGGCGGCAACGCCAATCTATAAGACACATCTCCCACCCGATCCAGGATCTCGAATGGGCCGATATACCTCGGACTTAGCTTCCCACGTGTACCGAACCGGATTACACCCTGGTAGGTGATATCTTCAAGAACACATGATCTCCGGTCTGGAATTCCAATGGCCTCCTTAGAGTGTCTGCCCAACTCTTCTGTCTGCTCTGAGCAGCCTGATGAGATGATCTCTGATAACCCTGACTTTCTCTGTCGTCTGCATCAGGATCTCTGGTCCCAAAAGACTCCTCTCACCGACTTCATCCCAACAATCGGTGATCTGCACTTCCTTCCATACAATGCCTCAAAGGGTGCCATCTTAATACTTGCTGATAGCTGTTGTTATATGAAAACTCAGCCAAGTGAAGATGGTCTTCCCATGATCCTCCGAAGTCAATCATGCAAGCCCTCAACATATCTTCAAGGATCTGGATAGTCCTCTCAGATTGCCCGTCTGTCTGAGGATGGTAAGAAGTACTGAATTTCAGACGAGTTCCCAGACTCTCTTGGAGACTCTCCCAGAAATGAGATCTGAATCTGGTGTCTCTATCTGATACAATACTAACTGGAACTCCATGCAGACGAACTATCTCCTTCATATACTTGTCTGCCAGAACCTCTGTCGACTGGCTACCCTGAATGGTATGAAGTGAGCTGACTTGGTGAGGCGATCAACTATTACCCACACAGCATTATTACCCTTGGGACTCCGAGGCAATGCCGTCACAAAATCCATGGTGATGTGCTCCCACTTCCATTCGGTATCGGTAAAGGTTGAAGAAGTCCAGCTGATCTCTGATGCTCGATCTTTATCTGCTGGCAAACCAAGCACTTGGCAACAAACTGGGCTATCTCTCTCTTCATAGCATTCCACCAAAATGCTTCTTCAGGTCCTGGTACATCTTGTTTCCCCAGGGTGTATAGAATAAGCTGAACTGTGTGCTTCCTCCAAAATCTTCTGTCTGACTTCTCCTTGGGAACACAAAGTCTATCTCCAAAATACATGCACCATCTGGGTGAATGCAGATATCCGACCTCAATCCAGCCTCCACCTGAGCTCTGATGTTTGCAATCTGGGGTCCTCCTTCTGAGCTTCCTTGATCTCCTCTATCAATGATGACTGGATCTGTAAAGCCATGAACTGCCCGGCCTTATCACCTCCTTGCACTAACATCAAATCCAATCTGATGAACTCCTGATCAAACTCCCCTGCTGCGTGAGGTGGACTAGCACTCTGTTCTCTGGCATCCTGCTCAGGCATCTGGAACGGTATTGACTTTGCCTGGATGATACTGCAAGTCAATATCATAGTCCGCCATAAGCTCTAACCACCTCCTCTGCCTCATATTCAACTCCTTCTGTGAGAAAATATACTTGAGGCTCTTGTGATCTGTGTATATCAACACTTTGTCTCCCAGAAGGTAGTGTCTCCAGATCTTCAAAGCAAATATCACAGCTGCCAACTCCAGTCATGAGTTGGGTAATTCCTCTCATGAGGCTTCAATTGCCTAGATGCATATGCTATAACATGATCATGTTGCATAAGCACACACCCCAGGCCTTTACCTGATGCATCACAGAAAATGACCATCCCTCCTCTTCCTGAAGGAGTCCTCAAGATTGGAGCTGAAATAAGCCTCTGCTTCAACTGCTAATGCTGCATCACATTCTTCTGTCCATATGTATCTCCCCTTTTCTGGTGAGCCTGGTCAACGGAGCTGCAAGTCTAGAGAAATCCTGGACAAAGCGCCTGTAATATCCGGCTAGTCCAAGAAAGCTCTTTATCTCAGTCACCGTCTTCGGAACTGGCCAATTCTTCACTGCCTGGACTTTACTAGGATCAACTGAAATTCCTTCTGCTGAAACTATGTGTCAAGGAAAGCTATGCTGTCCAACCAGAATTCACACTTGCTCCTTTTGGCATGAAGCTGCTCCTGCTGAAGGGTCTGCAACACAATTCTCAAGTGCTCTGCATGCTCCTTATAATTCTTTGAATAGATCAGAATGTCATCTATAAATACAACTACAAACTGATCCAGGTAAGGAGAGAAACACTCGGTTCATCAAGCCCATGAAAACTGCAGGGGCATTTGTGACTCCGAAAGGCATAACCAGGAACTCATAGTGGCCATATCGGGTCCTGAATGCCGTCTTCGGGAACATCCTCCTTCTTCACCCTCAGCTGATGGTAACCCGACTGCAAATCTAACTTAGAAAATACACGGGCTCCATGAAGCTGATCAAACAAATCATCAATCCTGGGCAAGGGATACTTGTTCTTGATAGTGTTTGTTCAATTCTCTATAATCAATACAAAGTCTCTTACCACCATCCTCTTATTCGCCAATAGCACTGGAGCGCCCCATGGTGAAGTGCTTGGTCGAATCAGTCCCTTGTTGAATATTCCTGCAGTTGCTTCTTCAAGATCTCCAACTCCGTCGGTGCCATCCTGTACGGAGCCTTAGATATAGGAGCTGTCCCTGGAACTGTATCAATGGAGAACTCCACTATCCTCTCCGGTGGAAGTCCTGAAATCTCAGCAAAGACTTCTGGAAATTCATCCACACTGGCACTCCCTTCTGAACCTCCGAAGTGGTCATCTGAATCTTCTTCTTAGCAGGCTTCACCTCTCCACTAAACTGGAACTCCGGCTGAAGTGGGATTCTGAAATAGATCTTCCTTTCTCTACAGTCAATCACTGCATAGTACTGACTGAGCCAGGTCATGCCTAAGATTACGTCGTACCCCTTGGTGTCTAGTACGAGCATATCTATGGCCAAGATCTTCTCACAAAGTTCCACTGGACAGTCAGCACAAACTCTAGAAGATATAACTACCCCATTCCCTGTACTTATCTCCCATTTGCGGTCTAAAGCCTAACAGGTATAGAATGTAAAGCTACAAAATGATCGAGATATAACAGTGGGATGCACCTGAATCGAAGAGAGCGAGAAAGGTATTGAATGAACTCTGATGTTACCTGTAATCACCTCCTCTGAAGCCTCAGCCTCTACTGCTGTCAGGTTGTAGGCCTGACCTCTACCACCCTGCTGCCGTCCTGGCTCCTCTCTGCACTGGGCGAACAACATGCGGTGGAGGAAGGGGAAGAGCTCTCCTCATCACTGGTCCTGGTTCCTCTGCCCCACTGGCCCTGGTAGTACCCTCTGTCCATTTGCTCTTGAGGTGCCGGCAAGGTTTGGTTAGCAAACCCCATTCTCCTGTGTGGACAGGTCTCTACGGCATGGTCTCGTGCTCCACACACCAAACACAATCCGTTTGCCCTCCGGCAATTCTGCTGGGAGTGTCCTGGTTTCTGGCAAAAGTTGCAGATAAGACCTGGTCGAGCTATCTGGTAAGGAACTGCTCTGAATGGCTGCCTAGCCTGGACCTTCGCCGCTCTGGACGGTCCTCCTCTACCCACCGGTACAAACGGCCTCTTCATGGCCTGGTTCTTCATCTGATCCTCCTGCTTCTTCTCTAACCCACGCTCCACCTCTCGAGCGATGGTGAGAACCTCTGAATAGGTCTTCAGCCGCTGGGGCATCAAGAGGACCTGTAAGTCACCTGCAGACCTTGCTGGAACCGGCTTGCCCTCTTCTCCTCATCCGTCACCATGTACGGGGCAAAGCGGCTCAGTCTGAGAAAACTCCGCGGCATACTCATCCACGGACTTGTTCCCTTGCTGTAGTCTGATGAACTGCTCCTCCATGTCCTTCTGAGCAGTAGCAGGGAAGAATCGACTGTAGAAGCTCTTGGAGAAAGTATCCCAGGAGACAGGCTTCTCCAATCTGGCCTCTTCGGCCAACCACAAAGTCCGGGCTATGTCCTTCAGCTGAATCTTGGCAACCTCCACTTGGTTCTCCTTAGGCACTCGGGCGGCGTTCAGCAAATCAGTGGTGTCCGTCAACCATTGTTCAGCATCCAATGGTTTCTCGACTCCCGTGAAGATGGCCGGTTGTAGCCGCCGGAAATCTGACACGTTCCCAGGCCTTTGCTCCTTTGGGGCTGCCAACTCCTGCCTGAGGAGCTCAGTCTGCTGCTGCTGGTTCTCCATCATGGTCTGAATGACCTTCAGGATATCAGCACTCTCTCCTCCTACGGGTCCATTCGGTACTTGCCCGATGTTGTTACGACCCGATCGCCTCTCCATACCGAAAGGGATAAGATCTGGAATTGGAAACAAATGAAAGGAGTTTAGGACACGAGGAAATGAATCAAGGACGGAATCAAGGAGGACTAGACAACTTGTACATTGTAGTTGGCATTAGCAAATTACTAGAATTTGTCACTTGATTGTACTTTTAGGTTTGAGAGCCTAGGCTCTGATACAACCTGTAACGCCCCGATCCCACGGATACGGGGACGTCACTGCAACGCATATACGTAGGTCAGAAGGTGCCCCCACGTATATACGCTAAGCATTAAGTACAACAAGTATCAGAGTACAACACAAAGCGTGGTATATTCATATGCCAACTTACAAGATACAAATACAAGGTTATACAAGTTATGATAAGCAACATCACTTTACAAGTGTCTTTATCACAACCCAAGACCAAAAGAACGATTTACAATCAGAAACACAAAATGCTCACGTAATGGATGGAGATCCCGTGAACCAAAAGAAGAGTCGGCACGATGGGACTAGAGCTGGTCAGCCTGCTCGCAAAGATAAGCCCGGTCCTCTGTGGAAGGCTCCACTTCGTTCCAAGCCTCGGAATCTGAATATGCAAATCCAAGGGGTCAAGACATGTAACAACAAATAAAAGATAGCCAAGTGACTAAGGATCATGATTAAAGATAATGGAGTAGTAATAAATAGCAACGAATAACAAGTGATGTAAACTCAATAAGATAAGGTCATATGCAATAAATCTACAATTAATGTCTTATTATTATTACTTGTCTTACTGTGATATCTAGCTATGTGACCCAGCGTCCCAGAGCACATAGATCCATATCCTAGTAAAGCAAGGTTGTTATTGGAAACAGCGGTGTATCGACGAACTATGTTTACAGTGGGTCCCGTGCATGCCCGGGACCACGGTCCAGGGTGTTCCGTTGCTTGAAGACGGAACCAGCCGCAAGGCCTAACAGGAGGGTCTTATGTATGCCCTTGTCATGACAGTAAACAGGAAAGGGAGCAAGCACTCCCCTCGGTCCCCTGGAGTACCACAGGTTAGACCGGAACATAATTGTACAATTACCTAAAATCACTGTAAACACGAACACATATCGATATCCGCATGTTTCCCCCTGACCCCAATGTAAGTTGGTCTATTTTATATAATAAGTCGGGTATATCATGCTTGGTGTTTCAGTGATAGCATGAAGGGGTGGTGATACTTCACATTTTAACAAGTTATGGAATAGCAATATGTAACATGAGTCATGAAGCATAATAAAGCAAGATCTATCAGGTAACAAGTCATGCAGTACAGGTATGAAGCATAAACAAAGCTAAAACAGTATACAATATCAGGGAAAGGGAAAGAAAGTCAGAAATTAAAAAGGAAAGAGTCAGAAAACTGGCCCAGAATTAGGCTGTCGGTCGACCTCCGGTCGACTTCCGGTCGACTGGGGATATAACTGGCGGTCGGCTCCCGGTCGACTGCCGGTCGACCGTGCAGATGCCGTGAGCTCCAGGTTTTGGCCGGTCGACTACCGGTCGACTGGTCCATACTAATTCCCTAAGCCGGTCGAGTGGTCGGTCGACTGCCGGTCGACCGCAGCTCAAAACTGTGCACGCTGTGCACATCGGTAGAGTGATCGGTCGACTGCCGGTCGACCGACCCTCTGGAATCTGCTACTGTTAAGGCAGAAAATCAGATTTAAGGGATTGGTTCTAACAGCCTAAAGGTAGGATTTTTATGTTATTAGGGACCTGATCTACCAACACAAGTACACCACAACAGGGACTAGCCTTAGTGAGTAGATATACACACATGGGGAGGTTGGATTTGAGCTTTGATGACCTAAAAATTGGATTTTTATGGAACCATTTTACAAGAATTACTATCACAAGTAAATAGAGGGAAATCTAGGTCTTGGTGAGTAAAGATACTCACTTGGGAAGGTTCAATTAGGAGTTGACCCAATGGAGGAAGAGGGTGGCTACAATCCAAAATCTTGAGTTGAAGGAGTTGCTCTAGGTGTTGCCTTGGGGAGTGATGGTTGAAATTGAAGTCCTTGATGAAGCCTTGGTTGAAGTCCTTGAGATCTTGAGGTGGAGGTGAAGGGATTGGGGTGATCTAGGAGCTAGGGTTCTTGCTTGAAGAAGAAGAGGATTATGGAGAGCTTCTCTCTTGATGAAGTGAAAGAGAAGGAAAAGGGGAAATTTGCAAATGAAAGGGATTTATGTTGGGATTATTTCAAAGAGGGTGGAATTAAGGTGAAAAGGAAGGGTTTTCTTGCAAAAGAAGGGGGGTGAGGTGTCCCTCACTTGGCCACTTGGCCAGCCATGGGAAGGAGAGAGAGTGAGTGGGGTTAGGTGAAGGGTGAGTGGGAATTGAGGTGGCACATGAGGTGGAAAATGGAATTTGCAATAATTGAAAAAATGCCCGAAATTCAAGTATCTCGGAATGATCTGAAAATTTTACCAAAAATCAAGAATAATATTTGAAGACTCATGGTGAAATTCGTTTGAAGAAATACTGTATAGTTTTAAAATTAAAAATCCGGAATCAGTTATTTACCGACTCCGAAAGAATTTTCATAAATTCATAAAATTCTCAGAAAAAGTGTATAAGTAAGAAATATGATTCTAAGCAATAAAGTCTAAAGGACTTTCTAAAAATTCCTAACTGTTTGGAAGATAAAAATTCGGAAATCGGTCAGCGGCACTGGCCGACACCGGTTTCGGAGAAAATCATTTTAATTCCAGAAAATTCCAGAAAATCACATAAAATCTAAAATATTGGAAAATGATATTTGAAATTAAAATCGGTCAAATACGGAAGGTAAATCGAAAAATACGATCGAAAGACTGAATACGTATCTAAGTACGTATTCCGGGGAGAGGGGTATACACTTGGTGGCGTCTCAATCGGTTATGTCATTGCGACCTCTGAACCAGCAGACAGCCAAGTCTCAATTTCGAGCTTGTCGACATCTACAAAAGACAAGTCTCAACCCGAGCCCTGTTGACATTTACAAAAGACAGGTCTCGATACTTGTCGACATTTACAAAAGACAAGTATCACCAACCTGAGCTGGTGGCGTCTAAATCGATTATGTCATTGCGACTCTGAACAAGCAGATAGCCAAGTCTCAATTTCGAGCTTGTTGACATTTACAAAAGACAAGTCTCAACCCGATACTTATTGACATTTACAAAAGATAAGTATCACCAACCTTGAGCTTGGTGGCGTCTCAATCGGTTATGTCATTGCGACCTCTGAACCAGCAGACAGCCAAGTCTCAACCTTGAGCTTGTTGACATTTACAAAAGACAAGTCTCAATTTTGAGCCCTGTTGACATTTACAAAAGACAGGTCTCAATACTTAGACATTTACAAAAGATAAGTATCACCAACCTTGAGCTTGGTGGCGTCTCAATCGGTATGTCATTGCGACCTCTGAACCAGCAAACAGCCAAGTCTCAATTTCAAGCCTGTTGACATTTACAAAAGACAGGTCTCATCCATACTTGTTGACATCTACAAAAGACAAGTATTACCCTTTTAGCCCCACAAAGACTAATTTTGAGCTTGGTGGCTTCTTAAACGGTTACGTCAGTACGACCTCTGAACCGGCAGATAGCCAAGTCTCATTACTCAATCCAGCAAGGACTATGTTCTCAAGTGGCTGCAATACAACTTGGAAACGACAATCCAGCAAATAAAACAAGTCAGAGATTCGACAGGGAGTCAAAACAAAAATACTTTTATTAGTTCTAGGACGAGATACATGGAGGCACATATATTACAAGCTACGGGTGTACATCATAAGATCTGATCCGCTCTTCAAGGGAAGCCAGCCTCGTCCTCCTATCATCAGCAGCCCGGACAAGCACCTGCGACCTCAGCTCAGCCTCATCAAGTTCGTCGCCTGGGCCAAACGAGCTTCGACCTCAGCCAAAGTTGCCCTCTGAACCCCTGCCGCGAGAGTTCATCACTCTGAGCCTTGAGCTGCTCAAACCGCACAGTCTCTTCAAGACGCACTGGTTCAGCCTTGGATAGGAGAAGATTCCCTTTCCTGATCATCTCCTTGGCCTTCCCAATTTTATCTTCAGCGTCAAGAAGAGCACTAGTGGAGGCATCAACAGCGTCCCTGAGCTCTATCCTCCTTGTCTCCAGGATTTCAAGTCCGAAGAAATAGCCTTAGCGGCTTCCTGAGCAGCAAGACGGGCTTCATGCATTTGGCGACAAGATGCGCAAGCTGATCATTAACCGAAGACTCCAGATCTGAACAGCTGAGACGGCGCCATTCCTCTACGTCCCTTTCAAATTGATCTACCAGAAGCTTTAATGCAGCGGCCTGGTTATCCCCTCCAATGTCCCGAATACTTTCAATACTGCGGGAAAGGACCACCTTTAATGTAGAAAATGGTATAGTCGAGCCTTTCAAGACCAGATCGATGGATCGCTTCAAGCCTTTATAAAAGCTATCGACTATGTCACCTATAAAATCATTTTCAACCTCGGCCACTTCTGTAGATGGACAACCTCAGAAAAATCCACCAGTCTATTGACACTACTGTGGAAGGAACGGCGGCGGGAACACTGGATGTAGCAGCATGACAGGTCATCGGTGATCTCGGTGGAGTCTTCATTGAAACCAGTACACTAGCCACCGCTGAATTGGGAGTGAGGACACCTCCGGGACTGCACCCTTCAACCTCCGTTCCTTCGGCTAGCTCAGGCCGATAAGGGGGCAGGTCACCATACAGCGCGTCCAACACAGCAGCATCCGCCGCGGTCGAAGTGCTCATGTCACTTCTTGACCCCTCGGGAAGATCGTCTGGTTCCCTTGAAGTGACACACCCTGAGGTGGAACACCTGCAACAAAATCGTGTTCAGGCAAGACACAATAAATAGTAAAAGCAAAAAGGTCGGAACAATACCAAAGGATGATGTCGCCTCAAACATCTTGGCAGCCGCATCAGTTTCTATGGGCTCTATTGGAAAGTCCTTTGCGGAGTCAACACGAATGGCCGGCCCACTTTCGCTTGCCGAATCTTCCGTGGACCACCCAAAAGAGCTTGACGCTACAGGACTTCCCTGAAAGTCCCAGCGCCCGAAGGACCAACGTCAGCTGCATCACCTCCGGATTCCTCCGGGACGGCAAAATAGCCGGCCTCATCACCCTCGTTCTAAGAAAACAGAGGATCATAATGTTCCCCTTGTTCTCTGACGGCCTCAGCTCTCGGGCTCGTCACCGCCTCAGCTCCTACATCGCGAAGCAGATAATAAGCGGTCCGGAACACATAGAAGATATATTACAAAGACGAAGCTGATCTTACCTAAGTCCGGAGCAACTTCACCAGTAGTCGGTCAGCAACCGACGGTTCAACTACTAATGGGGCAGCAGGAGGAGGAAACACTGCAGAGGGTTCACCCTCTATGACAATCGTAGGAGCTTGGTGACGGGGCTTCTTCACCAACCGCTTCCTACGAGATTCACTTGTCCGTCCGCGCTTGAGAGGGGCATCAAACCTTCTCCTCCACTTCTTCTACATGTCTTGGGGGAAACTGTCCCCATCACGCCAGAACCAGCTGCAAGAGTCTCGGCACATGCCTCCGCTTCGAAGCGAGGACTTTTCGCATCCGAGGCTTCGCTGTCATCTACAGCAACGAATTCTTCTATGCACGGGACGCGAACCCTCTTACCTTCCCTTCTCTCAGAGACCTCCGCTTTAGTCGCTGAGAATTAACTTCACACCAGAGCTGTTAGCCTTGAATCCAAGGGGTGTGGAGTTGGAAGTTGCATACCATTGGCAGAAGCATAGGGTCATTAGAAGATTGGGAGTCCTCAACGGCATACGCACCGCGCCTCGGTACAGCCCGCAATGAAAAATCGCCAGGCACGGGCTCCATCAATGAGACTCCCTATGAAAGCCAGATAGAGATTTGGGTTGCCCACATGTAGTTGGTCATATCCAAACTGCCGAGCAACCGACTTTGAACATAAGGCTCCAAGTAGTAGATGTCCCCGCTCCGGTATAATAGATGTGAGGGTCGGATGCTAACTAGCACTCAAAAATTCCCGGCTCAAAGGATGACTGCCCTTCCCCGCGTCTTTGAACTCCTCATCATAGCCGCATCCTGAATACGGGGAAAAACAGCGGAAGAGACTATAAACGTCATAGCGACACACTAATTTACGGGCCTCAGTCACGTAAGTCTTCTGCCATGAGCGTCCTTCGAATCGGCGGAGGAGCGCCATTCGAACACCTTCGGAGGGTCCTCTCCAGCTTCAATCAAAGAGGGACAGTGCAGGGCGAACCACGCCATTAAATAAGTGTACGGCAGACCCACTCTGGGGTCAGGCCCGTCGTGGGGCAAAATGATCCCCTTCCACGCTTCGTCATTGGCGGCCTGCAAAAAGCCTCCGTTAAGGCGCGAAAGCCTCTCTGGATACAGCACACCATGGCCGGAAGAAGACCCAGAGGATGACCATGGACTAGACGAACAGCAGGACGTTCGGATGAATGACGTCACCCGACGAAGACAGCACCACACACCTCATCAGCCAGACTGTCAAGAAGCCAGCCAGCAGCGCCTTCCGGGACATCGGATGACGAGCCTGATGATGGAAACTCCGAAGGACATCACCCTTTTCATATGAACCATCGTCTTCCTTCACAACTGGATCCCCTTGGAAGTACTTTTACATCCGGTCAAAGATGTCTTCGACAGTGACTCCACAGTGAGCCGCTTCAGGAGTGTTCTCCATATCTGGGAACAAATAATCTCCACAGCTCTTCAAGCTACAGGAGGTTCCCTTACTGCCCCCATGCATACTGGAGCAAATGTATAAGTGGCACATTAACTCCCGGTAAGTCTCGAACAAGGCGGGCTCCTGCTTCTCCAGAAGTGCCAATTCTGCCTTGCACGGAAAGTATTCTTCATATGTAAGAGACCCAAAAGGTAGAGCAGAGACTTCCCACATCTCATGCAAGCCCATACCAATTCGCCAACAGGGGTGAAGAAAGTCCCTGTAGCCGGGCAGTACAATTCAAAGATAGCGTAGAAGCACGCCACGTTCATCTCAATGCCGTAGCAAGTCGCCCTGACGGCTTCATAGAGGTTTAGCCTCTCCAGATCCTCCTCGAAATGAGCAAGGATGTATGCAGTTAAATCCCCACACCATGCCTTCGGAGGGTGAATCCAGCCTGGAGTCCTAAAGTCAGTGGCTGGGTAGTTCCCATTAACTTTGCAGAATTGGTTGCCAAAGGTCAGCGCCACTGCAGGATTTTCTCCCACTGGGATCTCTCGCGATACA
The DNA here is from genome assembly GCA_038442645.1 of Agave tequilana. Taxonomy (NCBI): domain Eukaryota; kingdom Viridiplantae; phylum Streptophyta; class Magnoliopsida; order Asparagales; family Asparagaceae; genus Agave; species Agave tequilana. Next base: position 14,533 of record JAVJIF010006535.1, read on the forward strand.
TTCCCAGGATGTAGACCCATTATGCAACAAGGAGGCCCGCTCTTGCATAACCAGGAGACTGAAGCATCAATTTTCCTACATGGACGGAGTCGGTACTCTGGCTCACTTCCCACGACATCTTCCGAGCCTGCGTCACGCATTGGAAGGAAGACAAAGAAAAATGCCGCTTGTTAGATGGAAGATAGAATTTCTCGCCATCCAACTGGAAAATCCATTGCCCCTCCCCGGCCAACAGCTGGCGATCAGGGTGGCGGCATCCCCGAACATGAAATCGGGCTTCCTATAGGTTCGACGGTTAAAATCTTCAAGGGGAGCCGTAGTCAAAATACTCCTCGTGGTGTACTGATCACCATCATAAATAAGCGTGTCTCGAACGAGAGAGCTCCGCTCACTAAACAGAGAAGCCTGCCCTTGAAATTGCAGGCTAATATTGCCCTCCAATCCCTTGGTCATCCCAAATAGATTGTTCGAAGGACAAGGAGTGTAGTGCACTGCAGAAGCAAAGAAGAATCATGATTAGTTCATCAGCCAAGCGAACACAAAGACACAAGTTTCACCAAGGCATAGCCTCGCCCTCTGAACGAATCTAACAAGGTAACAGCTTCGCCAAAGCTTAGCATCGCAGTTACAGTCAAGCCCGCATTTCGCAGAAAATGTTCAAGTGTTAGCTTCGCTTCGAAAAGCTTAAGCAGAAGGCGGCACAGCCCTGAGGACTAACTTCGTCAAAAGGGCATTATGGTCAAACATTATTATTAATCCTTTGCGGTCATGATTGAAGGTACAGATCCATATCTTGTTGTTCAACAGGATGAAGACAGTCTAAGGGATATCTTCGCCTAGAAGCTTAAAGAAGGACTCTTCAGTTCTTGAATTCCCGTTCGAGAAAATAAGGGAAATGCAGGGAAATGGATTCCCTAACAATAACAGATCATGCTCGATCATTCTGGATTCATCCAAAGACAGCCAGACATCGGCTTTAAAAGAGAGACGACAGTCTCTAATCGAAAGGAAAAGTTCCCTACCGGCGATTGATCGTTCGATGACCAGAGGAGGAGAAGGACCCTCCGCTGCAGAAGTTCCACTTCTTTCCCCGCTCGTCTCTTGGGCTCCATTGAAGAACTACGGAAGTTCTTGAACTCTTGAATAAGGAGAAAGAAGGAGAAAAAGAGTCAAAGTTCTCGGAAAATTTCAAGCAAAGAGATCTGCTCTTTCTCAGCCCGATCGGCCTTTATAGGCCGATGTGCGCCTGAAACGACGCCTCAAAAAGAGTACAGGTAGCCGTTTCGAATTAATTTAAAACAGCATCTAAAGCGCCTTCCAAAAAGGGCTGATTCAGCCACTAAGGGTTAACCTCGCCATGAGTCAAAATGCGGACTTCGCACAATACATCGATGACTTCGCCAACAGGATTGCTTTAACTCCGCTAAAGGCACAGTTCGCGAACATACCAGCTTCGCGGGAACTCATTCAAAAAGGATCCTGTCTTTAACTTCGCGTGAAGTTAAACCCTGCCTGACTGATTCAAGTGTTCTCAAATTCAGAATGAAGGCAAAGCAAAAAATCAGATAAGCAGAAACTAAACTTTTATTGATTTAAAAGGGAAGATTTAAAAGGGAAACTACATTCATGATACTACTACATCAAGTTTGTGTTTCATACAACAGAGTCATTTGCTCAAAAGGCATACAAGTGGTCCTATCTACTTCCAAGCCAAACCAACTGAACACGAAAGGCCTTCCTCCTACACAATGCCGTAATCTTTCACATAATGGCAGATGGTGCCATCAGGACAGATTGTGCCACCAGGAAGTTAAACCTTCCGTAATTAAAATTGGCAGAGGATGATCGCCACCAGCAGGTTGGATCTTCTTTGATGACAATTGGTAATGGGAAGATCCGCGACCTTACAGGTGACGTCCGCTTTCCCGAAGTGGATTATCTCTGATAAGCGGCTACCAGCCTCGCCTCAAAGGAATCATCTCGGATAAGCGACTGCCAACAGCTTCTGGACACACATCAGCTGCCCTAGTTTGTTCCTCCTGCTTAAAAGTAAAGCTTCAACTAGGGAAGCATAAGACAACTTTCGGTCTCTTTCATCAAGTCACAAGATTGGTAAACATAGCTTACTGCAATGCAAACTGAAACAAGTTAGCAGTTAAACACCGGAGAAGCTGCAAAAGCGCTAAGTCAAATTCTTGGGAGCGAAGCAATCCGATTTCAGTTAAAGCAGAGGATAGCCTTGCTTGCACAATGATGATGAGCTAGCTCAGCAAATATCAAGTCCTAGCCTCGCCTATATGGCTAAGCCAGACTGATCCTGTGGGAAACAGTCTTAGCCCCACCTATATGGCAAGACTGACTCAACTTTGAAGAAACTAAGTTCCAAATTCTGCCTGTGTAGCGAACTTAACATACAGTGATTTTTCTCTGATCAAGTCAAGATGATAGCTTCGCTGGGAAGCTATGCTGAAATCCTTCTCTGCAGATCAGTTAAGTGGAGAATAAGGGAAATTAATCCCTGAAGCAGCTGATTAAAGCTAAAGCTAAATTAAGGGAGATGAACTCCCTAAGGTTTATTGGTAAAGTTTCTGGATGATCGAGACTTACCGGTCCTTGGCGGATAATGACCAGAGTGGGCATTCCCACTACTTCAGAGGTCTGAGTATCTCTCTCAACCAAGAGAAGAGGAGAAGAGCAGATGACTTCTCTTCAGAAGACCTCAAGTGTCCTATTTATAGGCCCCATGGCCTGAGCACTGCCGCCTCAAGCGTGGAAGCACGAGCACATTTAGGGCATTATTGCGCCTCGAGAAAAGGGACAGTTTTCCTTAGAATCGTGCAAAGGAAGAAGCGTCTCCCCATAAAGGCACTCATGGCGCTTTGAAGAAAAAAATATCCTCCTCGGAAATGCACAAGAGGAGAATATCTCCCTCGATCAGTGCGAGAGAAGAAGAATCCTTCTCGTAATCGGCCCACGGCAGTTGGCCTTGGGAAAGCAACAGATGTTCTAAAGCGAACTTACCTAGCCGCGAAGCTACCCAGACGCGAATTGACATGATTCCTCGGCAAACCTACATCCCAAAGCAGGATTCAACGTGAAGCTGAACTCAACCATCATGGCAACGTTCATACTCCACATACCACCAATCAAAGCAGTTCAAAGTATTTCAAAGTCTGAACCATCGCAGACTTTTGAAAACTTTGAAGGGGGTCTTGTTGACACTTAAAAAAGACAAGATTCTTATTGGTTCGAACAATGTCTAAACTTGTTGACATTTACAAAAGACAAGTAACAGCGAGCTGAAGACCAGTTTTCACCCGTCTCCGAGGGACAGGGAAGCAACTTGAACTCCGCTGATCCAGCAAGCAGACAGTGAACTCGGATTGTTTCTAAACAGACCTCAGCAGGTCAAAGATGCTAGCACTTAGCATTACATGAGCCCAAAGGGATAGCCTCGCCTGAGAGGCTAAGATCATTCAACTTCGCATTGAAGCCATTTACAGCTCCGCCAGGAAATTAACTCATAGCTTCGCTTGAACTGCTGAAGCGTAACTCCGCAGAGAGAGTTAGCTCCGCCTGAAGCCACGCGCAACTGCGCAGAAAGGGTATATGATAGCTTCGCAAGCTTTCCTCTGACTTCGCCAGATACTGCCTCCAGCACCGCTGCGGGCAGCGCCGCTGCTGGTCTGCTATGGTCAACCCTTGACCAATCAAATCTTTAGATGAGATTAAATCTAATCAGGATTGAGATCAAATCTAATCAAGATCAAATCTGAGATCAAATTTGGCAGTTGATTGCCACAATCTCTTGACTCTTCTAAAATGAGTAAGAGAATCAGGAGAAATCTTCCAATTATATGGAAAGGATCAAAACAGATCAAGAGGATCAACCGACCTGCTACTTCTAGCTTCGCAGAAGCTGATCCTAACCTCACAGCAAGGCTACTTTCCAGATTTAAAAAGATTTGATTCAATCTGTTTCCATATTTTCAAGGGACAATTATATCCCTGTTCTCTCTATAAATAGAGGACCACCTCCAGAAGAAGAGGGACACACGCGATACGCTCGAGAGAGGACTCCACAAGCAGAGACTTCTTCACGACGCACCATGCGCACAAGAATTCAGAGACTTTTAGAGAATTACTTCTCTAATCAGGGTGCTGATACCCTAATACCTTCTTCTCAAGGAATCTCCAGAACCAGGCGAGAAGGAATTCCTAATTGAAGGCGGTTTTGAGAAGTAGCAAGAGGGTTCTACCAACCTTCTGTTCTCTGATTCCCCAAACCAGGCGAGAAGGGAATCTCATTGCTCGCATCGTCAAAGGGACAAAGTGGTCGCGCGCTGACCAGACTCCTATCGGCACACTTCTCCAGAATCTCTGAGGAGATCTACTTGTAATCTTTTAGAATACTTGTAATTTAGCTCCTCAACCCTTTTTATTGTAAGTTTTTCCCTTTGCAAATCAATGGAAAACAATATCTACCTATAGGAGTGTTATTGTGAGAGTGTTTATTGGTTATTAAAGTATTTAGATCACCAAGAGTTCTTTCTTTGCTTTGAGGAGGCGGACGTGTGTGTTCGCATTGTTTCGGATTCTAGTATGAACTCGGTGTTTGAGGTGTGGCCTCGGCGAGCTAGTGGGCTTGCGGTGTGTTCTTGCGGGAACAAGTGAAGGGACTAGAGAGTCCAGGAGTTCAAGTGTGAACTCGCCTTATAGGTGTTGCGGCACTAAGTGATCCGGTGGGATAGGTTTATAGTGAAAATCCTTCATAGTGTTGAAGGTGGGGAAGAAGAGCAAGTGTGCTCGAACCTCGAAACAAATCTCCCGTGTTTGCGATTGCTCTCTCTATCTCTTACTTGTTTATATCTTGCATGCTTATATGCTTTCATCTTTATATTCTTGATATATATTTATGTGCTTAATTGTTATATGCTTGGGATTGTTTGCTAACACTTGTATTCAACCAAGAGTGCCAACGCGGCACCTCAACTCTTATTTAGAGGAATCTTGAGGAGTTAGTTCAGAGCCCTTCACGGGAAATTCGACTACACTCTTGTATTATAAATGATGTTTAGTTGAAGAAGTTTTAATTCCGGATTATTGACCATTAGATTAGCTCATCACCTATTCACCCCCTCTAGGTGATTACAGGTATTTATGCAAAAGGTAATTAGATAAGTTTGAAAAAATATATATATAAATCCTCTGATTAAGCTGGGTATTTGTACCTCATGAAGCATAAGTATTCATGCCTAAAAGGGATACATTTATAAATAAAAACCTTAATTTTGTGGCCTTGTCTGCTCGAGTGTTTAAGTCCTTAGGGATGTTTTCTCACCTGGTGCCCTAAAACTGTCCGGTTTGGGTGTCACCGACTAAAAGCTCATTACATGGGTAGATTAGAAAGCCTAATGAAATTGAGGAATAAATTCCACCAAAAATAAATATAAGGCATAGGAGTTAATGTTAAAGAACCCTTAGTCAACTTCACAGTCACGAAGGTGCATACGACTCAGGGTAAATTAATAGACTAGATGAGAAGTATAATTTGACTCCTTACTTTGATTGATGACATGTTTTGAATAGAGACTGAGTTTCGGAATGAAAAATTTGATATTCCTATAACTTGTAGATTACTTAAAGCCTTACAAATATACTTCAAATATTTTCTCCTTTAAAAATCTTTTCGAAAATACTAACATTTTTTATGGATTTTGTGGGTGCAATCCATTGAAAACCCTCACGAGACAAAACTCGTCCTCTAGGGGTAACCTTGAGGTTTAACAGCTTGTTGCACATGCTCAGTACAATCGAGTAACCTGCGAAAGTGGTCTAATAATAGATTAGAATTAGTCTGATGTTTTGCTCAAGGGCGAGCAAAAGATAAGTGTGGGGGTGTGATAAGTCATATATTTTGCATATACATTGTCACCTTACCATACTTTTAGCTAATAAATCCTATTAATAAGTTTTCTTCTTCTTTGTTAAATGTAGGCTCAATTGCTAAAAGAAAGGAAAGAGAAACAAGCCCAAAAGCCCACCAAATTCTGATTTAATTCAGAATAAATTCAAATTCAAGGAATTAAGGCAAAATCTTGGCATATCAGAGAGGTTGAAAACCGGTTGAAAAGAATCCTCCAAATCAAGCGGTTGAAGCCAACAATCAAAGGCTATTTCGTCAAATCTTAGAGTAAAAACGAGAAAACCAGCAGAAGATATGGGAGATTCATCAAACCAGAAGCACTCACCACTTGGGTGTGGCCATCTGGCCATACTAGGGCCGCGGAAACGCGGCCCTAGCCGCATTTCCGCAGCTTGGGTAAATTTATTGGGGGAGCGTTTGCTCCCCAATCTTCCTATGATCCCCCATCTAGTTTTTCCCTATAAATACCAGTTTCAACAGAGAAAAAAGAGCAAAGAGTAGGATTAGAATTTTTGTTTATACTTTAAGGTTAAGCTCTTTGTTAGATAGTACAAAAGTTGTTATTTCATTTTGCAATTTGTAGTTCAGTACAAATACCTGTGAGAGAGAGGAATTGAGTACTTGTAACTTGAAGATTGAAGTGACATCAATACATGAATCGAGCTGCATTTTCTTCCACTCATTTTACGGTATGTCTTGCGTTATTTACTTGCATTTTTTTTGACTTTCATGAGTAGCTAAATCGGTTTTCTAGGCTCACTATTGTACCTCTCTCCAATTCTTCTTCTTTTTTGATTTTAATGAAAAAGACCCAATGAATCATTTGCATGCCTAACTTAAAGCCTTTCTTCTTGAAAGTGTTCTTGAAGGCACTTGAGTATGGGTGTGAATTTTTAAACTCCTACTTCTTTTAAGAACGTCTCTTGAACTTATTTTTATCTCATACTTGAACTTCTTGATGATTTAACATTCGATTCAAAACGGTTTCTTAAAGAAAAGAGTTAATGTTTCCAACCATCTTATATGCTTTACTTTAAACTTTCTAAAGTCAACCTTAAGTTTTGCTTATGATCACGTTGAGGCACTAAGGATTTCAATAGAAGAATAAACAGTTGAGTAGTGAGATAGTGAGCCCAGATTTTCTTCTTAATTAAAAAAAACAACAAATCACTTTTTAAACTTTATACAAAATTCACCTTTTTCAAAACCTTCTCCAAAGTTGCAATTTCTCTTTTAATCATCTCCCTTCTTTCCATTCTCTTTTCAATTAAAAAAAAAAAAAGAGCACAATTCTTTTTTACTAAACAAAACACCGAAAAGCTTTCATCGCATTCCTCCTCGAGGACATGACCCGTTAGCCACAAGCTACATGGTAATTTCTTAACTCTTTAATTTTTCAATCAACAAGCTTTAAGGTATGACTGGGTCGAGATCCAGCGGAGAGGAGAATGTTTGTTGATGGAGGATGGCAATAGAGTTTGTGGCGGCGTTCCGATCTTTTAGGACAATGAAGAGATGTTAGAGAAAGAGGCTTAGAGAGATCGGGTGGCGCAACGACACCTATGTCGAGCTTGACGAAGGATCGGGTGATGCGGTTACCTGTAGAGGGTTGACATAGCAATTGGGGGAGAGAGGCTGAGATTGGGGGGTTAGATTAGGGAGGTTAAGGGTCAGTCGCCGGCGAGGGCGTGAGATGGGATGAATTTGGGGGGAGAGGCGAATTTGGGGGGAGAGAGCTAGGGCACATGCGAGAGAATGATGGGATTTTCGATCTGAACCCAAAATAAGGGTAGGCTCGGGTCTCACCCTTCCAACTGACTGATTTGAGCCACTTTATTTGGCTTGTCTGAGGCCTGACGTGACAGTCATGTCAGGTTGGGAGCCCATGCGGGATCCAAGAAAGGGAGCCATATAGCACTTTATTTGGCTTATCTTGAGACCTGACGAGGCAGCCACGTCAGGTTGGAAGCCCATACGGGAGCCAAGAAAGGGAGCCAAATAGTATCTTTGTATTTCACTCCCTATCCTGATTTTGAAGCTTCTGCAGAGGCCTGCAAGGCTTATTACGAGGATCCTGCCTGCAGTCATATTGATTTTTAGATTGTATGCTATGGGGGGCACGACCGTTGAACTGGGTCCCACCATTTTTGGTATCAATTATTCTCTTTACACTCGTTAATTCCCGCATTTCAGCCAAGATTTAGTCTTTCTAGGACGAATTTCCACCGAATACAACTTGACAGCTACCTCGATCGTCAACACTACAAATCCTGGCCTAAAGCAATCTCTAGTTTTGCGAACTGGCATGCTAGGGTTAGAGTGGTATATAAACCCTTGTGGAAAAATTGGTGATGACCGCTTAATTTCTTTCACTATTGATTTCGATTCAAGGCCAACGCGACAGCTATGGTTGCCGCTATGTATTTCTTGTCTCCAGCCAGTAATAGTTTCTTATTTCATAGTGACCCCTCCATTATTATTCTTCTTGGCCAATATGTTCTAACTGGCGCTTTGCCTTCTGATAGCCTATTCCCTTTGATACTTTAATGTTGAAGAGTAATGCTGCAAAGCTACACAAAATCCCAAATAAAACTCACCTTTCCCAGTGCATAAGCTCCCACTATAAGACTGAGCCCCATGTGTCTACTGAAGAGCATATATATTTCTCATATTGTGGCTTAATAGAATGTTAGGTGGCTTAAGTTCCAGATATGTTACCAATGTTAATCCACTTCCTAACAGATTCCCTTTGTTGCTCCACATTATGAGCTTCAAACCACTCCTCTTCAAGGATATTTTTGCCGACTTCTATGTAGAAAATTAGCTTTATTTGCCATCATCTTTGCATTGTTTCCCACTTTTAGAGCAACTTATGCTCTCTTATATCACCTTATCTATGATTGGTAATGAAATTGGCGCCCATGATGTAGATGTGCCTAGCAAAGCTTTTGGGCCATTACACTACAACCAAGAGACCTGTTATGTCTTTAAGATGGGAATCAGACCATAGAGATTTATTGCCTGCATCTGGCGGTTTGTCAGCTTGGTTTTGTACAAACGATTCTAACTCCCATTCTCTACAACATGAATTACTGCAAGACTAAGAGGGTACACTTGTGTCCAAATGACTCAGAGTTCCATCCCCACAATCACTTCAAAAGGTCTACTGAAGTTGTAGACATCGAAACTCACTACTCGAGGGCAACATGAGGGTGGGAAAAAGCGGGTAGCCATCCAAAGTAACAGGCGTGATAGTATTATGATTGAAGAACATACTTCTTACAAAATGCTGCAAACTGATGAAGAAGGGATTCCTGGTTCGTCAGAGGTGGTTGTGCCTCACCTGCTGATGTTATCGTGGCTGTGCCGCTGCCTCCCCTAGGCGCTCAACATTCTTGTCGGATACAATCCCAAAAGCTACTACTACCCAATTCTGGTCTTGGAGTTATATTGAAACATAAAGGGAAATATTCGTCTGATCCTGGATTCTAATGCTTCTCCCTCTTCCTCTTAGGTTGCTGCTGCTACTAACTCTGAAGTGACTCAGCTTTGGCGACAGGCTCTACAGCCTCTTAAATAGAAGGTGGTCTTTTTCCTATTTTATCTTATCTTGTCTTTGATAAGATCAGTAACATTCAGGACTTGCGAGAACAAGTCAGAGTCATTCTCCAAACCCACCTTCACAACCGCCGTCAGTCACGTCATCTCTCATGTTGGTGCTGTTGTGACAAATTGATATGCTCTGATACCAATTATTGTGTGCATAACCTGGGATACCATACTTACTATGATATCAATAGTTGGGAGATTCGAAGATCCCCACTGCCGATCTCAAGTACGCCATGAGATCAATTACCTCGAGCACACAGTACGAATATTAAAAGATACAAGAAGAAGAACACACAATTTAACGTGGTTCATCCCAAATTTAGCCTACGTTCACGGCGAGAGAACTTGAAAGAGTTTTATTAATAACTTGATATAAAGAGATTTAACATTCTTCTTGATGACACAAGAGTATACACCTTCCCCTTGAATTTACGCCTATATTACTAGAGTATACCTTCTCTCTATGCACCTTCGCCTTGTTCCTCTCTTTCTTGACTTTTTAGGGCCTTCTTGGTTTTTTAGGGTCCTACATTGTTGTTCATCACAACTTTCTTCTACTCTTCTGTTCCACTTTACAATGTTCGGTTACAACTATTATTTATAGGATTTTATAATACAAATCCTATTTGGACTATGAAATGATCTTGACCATTGGATGCTTGAAGAATTTGGATTAATCCTATTAGGAGTTGATCTCTTTGATCTAGAAGGATTCTAGACCTTTTAATCTTTAGAAATAAATCTTCATTGAAAAGAAATTGAATCCTATTCATACTCCTCCTGAAAAGAAAACTCACAATCGCCTGAAAAAGAAACTGCTTCACCTTAATTTGCTTCTTCTGCTTCAAGCCATCATCTTCTCCAACTCAATTAGATTTTCTTGGACCATCATCTCCTCTTGAAAGCAAGACAAAATCATAACATTCTCTGCCTTGACTTATTTTTCAAGCCTTTAGCAAAACAACTTGAAATTTTGAATTACTATCTTAATTCCTTCCTTAGTTGTAACCATATTGTGAAGCCCTTAACCTTGCCCCTGAAAATACACTTAGAGGGGCGGGAGGGGGTGAATAGATGTATGGCTTATCTAATGACAAATGATACGAAATTAAAAACTAATTGCAACACACTAAGTGTAACCAAAGAGTGTAGCCGAATTCCCGGTGACGGACTCTGGACTATCTCCTCAAATTCCTCTAAATTAGAGTTGAGGTGCTATTAGAAGCTCTCTTCGTTCAACACAAGTATGGCACGCAATCAATACCAAGTATATAAGATATGAACAATATGATGCAATGCAAGATATAAGAGAGAGAGTTTAAAGATTGTGGATCAATCGCAAATAACAAGATTGTTTCGAGATTCGAGCCACTACTCTACGTCCCCGCCTTCACACAGAAGGATTTCCACTATGTCTACACAGGACCTCCCACACAGGGAACCTCCACCGAAGAATTTACAAGTACAAAGTAAGGAGTACACAACTCCTCTCTCCAACAACAACCACCTCTAAAGAGGTAAGGCACAAAGCCAAAACAACAATCTCCTCTACACTAGAGGGATAAGGTACTAAGCTATACACTAACCATAATCACATCTTCACAAGAGAGATAACCACAAACCCAAATCACAATCTCAATCACCTCTACACAAGAGGGATGAACACAAACCCAAAGATTACAACTTGGTGATCTCAAAGGCCATAAACAACCTTGGTGATCACAATAGCCACAAACAATAATTCTCACAAAAGTAAGAACTTATAGATAGGATAGAGATGATAGCTCAAGTGTGAGAAAATAAGGTGTTTGGAAAATAAATCACAAAGAAAAACACTTAGAAAAAATACTAGAAGAAGATAGAAATGAAAATCAAAACCAATTTCCCAAATACTCTATTTTTCTTGATTTTTTCAACTCTTGAAAACAAATAACAATAAATCTTTTGGCACAAAAACTCTTCAAAAACTTGCTGCTAAAACACTAGTATAGATAGAAAATTTTGCTCTTAAAATTCTTGTTAAAATAGCCCAAGAGATGGCTATTTATAAGCCTCTCTAAAAACTAGTTGTTGGCATCTGGAAAAGCCCAGATTGCCCTTCCGGTCGACCGGGCCACGCCTGTCGGTAGACCGGCCGCACCCGAGAGCTGGGTGCTTTCAGTCGGTCGCCGCCCTACTTGGCTGGCCTGTGCACGTCTCTCGTGCACATCAGTCGACCGGTCTGGTCGACTGACCCCTGGTTCGATTGACCGTCCGGTCAACTGCCAGTTGAGTCTGACTGAAATTTTGAACTGAAAACTTAGTTAATTTAATACCAATTAAATCCCATAAAATCACATTAATTCCACAAAAATCAGTTCTTATAAGATATTTGAATACCAAATATGTGTGACCAAAAAACAATACATATTACAAACTATTTGAACCATCTTTGTGATATAAAATATTTGGCGTAAAACAAAAACAGTGTTTTCCAAAAAACCAATTTTGAATTGGAAATCCGATTTTCCCAAACTTGTATAAATACAAAAATAAGATATTTAACACTCTTTTTAAGCATATTGTATATGGATAGAATCCAATACACATGTACATGGTATATCTATATTTTTGACATGAAATCCAAAAATAGGTTTTGTTAATTACAAAACTCTAAACACATGAATAAGATCATCAAAATAAGTTTGTCTAAATATATGAAGTATATATGTATATATATGAAATCTAATATATATTTAAACCATGTAAACTTGTTTTGATTCTATCTATTCATTAAAACCATATATATGAACTGAAAATCTAAAACCCGGTTAAACCAAAAACCAAACACATTAAATTTGTGTGTGTGTGTGTGTGTTAACTTGAGCATATCAACACAATCTATCTTTATAAAAGATTTAAACAAACTGAAGTCTTCTTGTCGATCCTCAGCTTCAAGACGATTCGATTCAAACACGATCCAACAAGCTTGACTTCAACCGAATGCTAGATGCGATCTTGACGTGTGAGCTCTTGAATCTACATGTGTTAGCTCCCAAAACTCCGTTATTGAAGCTAAATACCTACTAATATCTTGATCAATAACTGAAACTGTATAAATACAAGATTATTAGTAAACTAACCTTCATAAGTTAGTTATCATCAAAACTAAGATGAAAGGCCTCTGGGCTAACAATCTCTCCTTTTTGATGATGACAAAACTTATGATATATATTTGCATCTATTAAGGATTGGCTTCCTAGAAGCTCCCCCTTAACATATCATATCCAATAAACATATAAATATATGCAATGAAGCTCAATATACCAATAAAATAACATATATGCATAACACATAGTAAAACATGCATATATAAATCTAAATTCTTCTCCCCCTTTTTGTCACTCATCAACAAAGGGGTGAAGTCAAAGAAACAATAAACATAAACAAAAATTTTGATACCAATAAACACAGTCAATTGAAAGAACCAATTGAAAATAAACATAATCAATGGAAACAACCAATTGAAAGAAACAATCTTTTTTTTTTGAATTGATACTAATAAAAGAACATGATATCAATTGAAAATAAACACCGCAATAAGGATACCAAATTAAAAATAATACCAATTTAAAATTATTGATACCAATATTGAAAATGTAAGTATATATCAAAACAAAATATTTTTCATCATAAAGACTGGGAGTAAGATACCAACTGAAAGATAAAATAAGGATTTTTATTCCCCTTTATGAAATACTAATAAAAACAATGTATAAGCTTGTATATGATACCAATTGAAAAATTAATTATCATTAAGGACTAAATCAAGCTTAGCAAGAAAAATCATGAGTATACAAAATGAATTTTTCATTTTAAAAATCATGTATATCTCATACTTAAGAAATATTTGATACCAATTAAAATATATTGTAAATTTTTGATACCAATTGAAAGGTAAAATATGAAGTATATTTTAAAAAAATATCAATTGAAATACCAATTAAAAATAATGCATAAGCTTATTACGAAACCAATTAACATTTAAAATTAAGTCAAGATTTAGTATAAACATAATTTGTGCTTTAAAATGTAAAGATATAGTAAGCACAATCAAATCATATATATGTATGGATGAAATGGATATACCAATTGAAATTTATACTAATTGAAATTTGAATCATACATATATAAGAAAATACATATGAGTATACAAAAATAGAGTATTCATTAAAATCATGTATATCTCATAGCTACCTTTCTTTCATGCACATGTTTAAATAGATTTTTAATTTTAAGCATACAAGGTATGATCGCCCATCCAACCGCCCTTAGAAGGTAGGGGTTTTCAAAAATAAGATTTAAAAATTTTAATATAATTTGAAAAACTCTACCAAAATGAAGAATAACACAACTAGTTTTATGATAATTTTGTAAACTAGTACGAAGTCCTTCAAGTAAGGAATAAAATATGAATGAATCCATGAAAATCTCACAATCATCGACACTCAAATAGCAATAAAACTCATATGACCTAATGAAACAAAAATCATGAGTAAATACCAAACATAGAGCGTAAAAAGTCATGTAATCAACAAAATCATAAAAATAAGGCATTTAAGCTCATATGAATTCCCTTATAAACATTTAAAATATAAAAAAAAATTTATTTGCATCAAAATAATACAAATTTCAAGGCATATGTATGTTTTGTCTAAACTAGAAGTATACATACATATTCTAAATATAAATGAGTCTATAATAATATTGCATGAAAAGCAAGTGACTATAAGATAAACATGTATATCTAAAGTTTTAGCAAAATTTACATTTACATGAGGCTAAATACATTTTTATGAAAAACATGTACAAAAATTGAGAATAAAAGTTAAAATGCAAGAATCCTAAAAACTAGGCTATACAAGTATATCTAATGGGTACAAATGAGTAACATAGTACAAATATATAATACTCAAATGTGGCTCACTAGTTGTAAAAGTATAAACACAAGTTTTAATAAAAACTACATCTAAACAAGTAATCAAAACATGAAGTGTAAAAACATCAACAAACATGATCATTTGGATAAATACACGTACTTTAGAGCCATGATATACTTAATAGCTAAATTATAGTGAGAACATAAAATATGAATTCATATGAATATGGGTGTATCTCAAATACTGCATATGTATATCACAAGTCTAATTAACATGGCATTTAACATAATGAGCAATAAAACATGATATGCTAAAAATCAATAATACAAAATCATGAAAACAACATAAAGGAGTTAGAGATAGTTATCAAAACCAATAGGGATAATCTCTAGGTCTCCAAACTATGGTGGTCCTCCCACCAAACTTTCCTTGAAAGTGATGCATCCAAAAGTGTCACCATCTAGTTTGGAATGCATCTACCATCAAGGCACCAATACCCTCACGTCAAGTGAGAGCCCACACCTACATCAAATATAATAGGGGTGATTTTTGGTATCAATACCTTATTGGGTCCATATGGGTTAGCACATTTCCTAATCCAAACAAACTTATTTGCAAAATTTGAATTATGTATCCTATCATAACAAAACTTTGCAAGGTCACCCTTACGTCCATAATGTGTATAAGTGTACATATGAGCATACATAGTGTCATGTGTGTGAACATGAGAAGCATGTGTATGCCGTAAATAGTGTGCATGAACATGTGGTGTATGTTTCTTGCGAAACATGGATCCTAATTTCTTGTGATACATAGCACATTGGCTCAAAGTGGAGCCCAAACAATCTACACTTTTCTTCAACATACCTATTTCACTTTTAATACTAAAAGACAAAGTGGAGCAACCAACATATTTATCAATAGAAGAAGAATCAATAGGAACATGACAAATATGAGAAGATAAATCATTTTTCAAAGAAGAGTTTTCCTTTGAAACCAAATTCAATTCTTTTGAAATTAAAAAAAATTTATTTTTCAAAGAATTATTCTCTTTTAAAATAATTTCAAATTTTGAAGACAAAACCTCATTTCTCTTCAAAACATCATCACTATTATTTTTATTTTTCAAAATTTTATTTTTCTTTAAGGTAAGGTCAAGTTGAGTTTTCAAGGAGTGCCTTTCACTTGAAATCTCAACATTTTCTTGTAAAACCATGTCTAGTTTTGAATACAAATCCTTATTTTCTTTATTTAATTTAAAGCTTTTCTTTTTTAAAACTTGGTACTTTTCAAGTAAGTTTTCACAAATTAAAAATAGTTCTTCATTTAATGCATCGGCATTCACAATGTCATCACCTGAAGAACTAGCACAATCATCTAGTTGAGTATTTGAGTTTACCTCAAGGGAGTCATTCTCTCAGACCATGTAGCAAGCATCATCGGACTCATCTCCACTAGATTCTTTCTCCATTATGTTTGTCATTTGTAGCTTGGGAGACGTCAATGTGTTCCACACTACAAAAGCGGAATCACAATGAGAAATCATAAACAAATATTCTTTTCTAAGTGTATGCTTAAGTGCCTCTAAGGCTTGTGTATTGGCTTCTATATGCTTGTTATTACCCAGATAAGATTTCTAGATAGTAGAAAGGTAAACATGCCTTCCTAGGGTTTTTAAAAGGCACTCATTCTAAGCTTCCATTTATCGATGTTGGAAACATCAAACATGGGAGGGGAAAGGTGATCCATGAGTGTATAAATAATATGTGTGCAAGTGCAAATCTAGAATAGCTAACCAAGATCTCACTCCTAAGTGGTTAAACCTAATATCAGGAGCGTAGGCTCTGATACTAATTGAAAATACACCTAGGGGGTGAATAAGTGTATGGCTAATCTAATGACAAATGATGCGAAATTAAAAACTAATTGCAACACACTAAGTGTAACCAAAGAGTATAGCCGAATTCTCGGTGATGGGCTCTGGACTATCTCCTCTAAATAAGAGTTGAGGTGCTATTAGAAGCTCTCTTGATTCAACACAAGTATGGCACACAATCAATACCAAGCATATAAGATATGAACAATATGATGCAATGTAAGATATAAGAGAGAGTTTAGAGATAGTGGATCAATGCAAACAATAAGATATATTTCGAGGTTCGAGCCACTGCTCTACGTCCCTACCTTCACAAAGAAGGATTTCCACTATGTCCACACAGGGCCTTCCACAGAGGAAACCTCTACCGAGGAATTTACAAGTACAAAGTAAGGAGTACACAACTCCTCTCTCCAATAACAACCACCTCTAAAGAGGCAAGGCACAAAGCCAAAACAATAATGTCCTCTACACTAGAGGGATAAGACACTAAGCCAAACACCAACCACAATCACCTCTTCACAAGAGAGATAACTACAAACACAAATCACAATCTCAATTACCTCCACATAAGAGGGATGAATACAAACCCAAAGCAAAGGAAGATTACAACTTGGTAATCTCAAAGCCCACAAACAACCTTGGTGATCACAATAAACCACAAACTATAATTCTCACAAAAATAAGATCCTATAGATATGATAGAGATGATAGCTCAAGTGTGAGAAAATAAGGTGTTTGAAAAACGAATCATAAAGAAACATACTTGGGAAAAATACTAGAAGAAGATAGAAATGAAGATCAAAACCAATTTCCCAAATACTCTATTTTTCCTTGACTTTTCCAACCCTTGAAAACAAATAAAAATAAATCTTTTGACACAAAACTCTTCAAAAACTTGTTGCTAAAATACTGGTATAAAAAGAAATTTTTGCTCTTAAAATTCTTGTTAAAAACAGCCCAAGAGATGGCTATTTATAAGCCTCTCCAAGAACTAGCAATTGGCATCTAGAAAAGCCCAGATTGCCCTACCGGTCGACCGGCCGATTGACCGGCCACAGTCATTTTTCTGACCGTTGAGCCTCCATCGACCACCCAGTCGTCCGGGCCACGCCTGTCGGTCAACCGCCCGGTCGACATCCTCACCCGAGAGCTAGGTGCTTTCAGTCGGTCGGTCGCCCGGTCGACCGGCCTACTTGCTGGCCTGTGTACGTCTCTCGTGCACATCGGTCGACCGGTCCGGTCCGGTCGACCGCCAGCTGAGTCTGGCTGAAATTTTGGAACTGAAAACTTAGTTAATTTAATACCAATTAAATCCCATAAAATCACATTAATTCCACAAAAATCAGTTCTTATAAGATATTTGAATACCAAATATGTGTGACCAAAAATTAATACATATTACAAACTATTTAAACCATCTTTGTGATATAAAATATCTGGCCTAAAACAAAAATGGTATTTTCCAAAAATCCAACTTTGAAATGGAAATCTGATATTCCCGAACTTGTATAAATATAAAAACAAGATATTTAACACTCTTTTGAAGCATATTGTATATGGATAAAATACAATACACATGTACATGATATATCTATGTTTTTGACATGAAATCTAAAAATAGGTTTTGTTAATTACAAAACTCCAAACACATGAATAAGATCATCAAAATAAGTTTCTCTAAATATATAAAGTATATATGTATATAGATGAAATCTAATATACATTTAAACCATGTAAACTTGTTTTGATTTTATCTATTCATGAAAACCATATATATGAACTAGAAATCTAAAATCCGATTAAATCGAAAATCAAACTTATTAAATTTGTGTGTGTGTGAACTTAAGCATATCAACACTATTTATCTTTACACAAGATCTAAACAAACCGAAGTCTTCTTGTCGATTCTCATCTTCAAGGCGACTCGATCCAAATACGATCCAACGAACTTGACTTCAACCAAGTGCTAGATGCGATCTTGACGCGCGAGCTCTTGAATCTACATGTGTTAGCTCCCAAAACTCCTTTGTTGAAGCTAAACACCTATTAATATCTTGATCAATAACTGAAACTGTATAAACACAAGATTATTAGTAAACTAACCTTCATAAATTAGTCATCTTCAAAACTAAGGTGAAAGGCCTCTGGGCTAACAGCCCCCTCTCCCCGAGGCCTTTGACGGATTCACAGCCATGCCTTGGGTTATCTCGAACGTCACCTGAATGCGCCCTTTCTGTAGTCGTCTTGCAACTCTTAGATTCGTTGCAATTTTCCTTGAAGCTCCACCTCGAAGTAAGCTCCCTTTAAGCTTTTCATTGAAGCTCCCTGACTTAGTTTCTTTCCCTTAACTTGCATTGTAGCACCGTCCCTACCAGCTAATTTCGCTTTATGATGCCTTCCCGGCCATGGGACCCTCATCGATTTTGAGGCAATTCACCTTTAATTCTGCCATAGTTTTACCAACTTTACACGAACATTATTAAGGACTTGTCGGTCATGGTCATCCACCGATCATTTGGTGATGGTCCACCTTCCATCGATATTTTAACCATGAGACTTACCATCATCTCATAACTACTATGTCTTACCAGGTCTTCCCGCCGCACATTGTCATGGTCTTCTTTTCATCAATCAGGGCTGCCATCCACCATTATACTAATGTTTATTAGATCTATTGTTCTACTATTTATGATCTTCAAACCTAATAGATTCACCAATGCCTGTAATAATCTCACCGTGTCACGGCTAATCCATCGTAACTTTGACCATGGTCTTCTTCGATTTTTTTAACCAATCTGCACAGAAAACTGTATCAGACATTAGAATTTTCTCGATCTGCACCCATTGCATCTAGAATGTTGAAAAACATAGTAATACCCCCATACCTATTATTTGCTAGTCCTCGAGCAAAACTAATAAAAAGAAAAAGAAAAACTAAACTACCCTAACTCACTTTCGTAGGAATCACGGTTGCACTTAGCATGTGCAACAAGTCGTTAAACCCCTAGGTTACCCCTAGAGGACGAGTTTTGTCTCGTGAGGGTTTTCAGTGGATTACACCCACAAAATCCAAGAAAGTTAAAGATTAAGAAATAAATAAAAGAAAAATAAGGAAAACTGAAAATCAAGAAAAGAAAAACAAATCACTTTTTTTTTTAGTTAACTAGCTAGCAAGATCATCAATTCCATGAGTTTCAGTTTCAAGTAAAACCTCAATTCAAGAAATCATATTGGCTATAAAATAAAGTCTCAAATCTAAAACTTTACACCACATGTCCTAAGTTTCAGATCATATGTACCCCGTGATCGTGATGTAGTTCTTAAGCTTGGGAATATTTAATTACAACTTTCATATTTTTTTTTTTGTGATAACGAATTCTTTTTTCTTTTTTTTTTAAAGATTTTTTTTCTATCTTTCGCGTAGATACCGAGGCTTTCTGAGGCCAAGGTACCTAGCTAATTGATAATCAAAATTATTATATTTTTATAGTGTCTTGTCCTATTAGGCTTTCTCAGCTACCCATATAGCGAGTTTTGGGCCAATGCTCCAAACCAGATGGTCTTAGGTCAATAAGTGTAAAAACACTCCTACGGACTTAATTACTCAAGCAACTGAGGCCACAAGACAAGACTTATTAATATTTATTTTACTATATAATAAATCTTTTTTTTAGTTGTAATCAATGTCCCAAGCCTATAAACTAATAGTGTAAATGTTGTTGGGTACATAATCACTTAGACTAAGTTTAGATGGTATGTCCGTTTTAGATTCTAATCTTTATTTTAAGACTTTATAACTCTTTCATCTTGATCTTACCCTTAAAATCCACTCATGGATACTAAATCACTCACATATTAGCTAATCATTTGCAGAAAATTTTCAACTTTTTTTTCTTTCTTTTTTTCTTTTTTTTTTCATTTTTTTAAGACTCCTAAAAGAAAATAAAGATAAAGAAAGGGAAAGGAAAAAAATCTAAAAGCAAAACAAAATAAATAAAAAAAGACTCCTAAAAGGGAAAAAAATGTGAATATTCTCCCGCACCTAAACTGTGTCATGTCCTCATACACACAAGTGAATACAGAGATAAAAATAATGTAGCATATAATTTACACATCCAAAACATGCACACAATCATGATGATCATGCAATCCAAGCATACAAGATATAGAAATATAAACAGTATGCTAGATTAGACATACTCACAGTGCACTAGAGAACTCAGCTGCCGAAACAACAAAAATGCTCCCTGTTTGTGGTGGATGCCTCCTTACTTATCATGTATCACTTGTAATAAACTTGGTACATAGGTTAGAGAAAGAAAAATAAAAGACTCACTAAAACTGACACAACTAACTAAAAGAGAAATAAAAAGACTCAACAACTAAGAGAAGAAAAAAATAAAATAAAACAAATATTTACATATGTACAATTTCATAACTCCCCAACACCTAGATCTTTCTAGGTCTATTCCCTCGAGCTCGCTTCCTATCATTCCAATGGGTTCTCTTTAATGGACAAAGTGGAGAGGTTAATCTTTTTGTCATCTTTAATTTCATCCTCTCCAGCTTGTTCATTACTTTCCTCCATCTCCTCTTTCTCTTCTTCCCATACCTCCTCACAAATTCATCATTTTCACACAATATAATTGGAGTGTCCACAATATGATTGCCTACAAATGTAAGCTCATCCTCAGACATCACCTCAAAACTTAAATCAACAATTTTCTTTGGAGGTGTGTAACTAACCAAAGCATCCCTAACCGATTCATTCAAATATATGAGTTCGTCTTCAAATAGGTTTTCAGAGCTTTGATTAATTAGAGATTCTTGAATCAAGTTTTGAAAAGTATGATCATTGGTTGGCTCATCGAAAGTGAAGATACTCAAATCGAGTTTTGTTTTCTCAAAGGGAACTCTAAACTCAAGATCTTCAACACATGTTTTCTCATCATTGTTATCACACTCTTCAACAAAAAGCTCATCAAGAAACAAAGGCTCATTATCCATGTAGGCATCCTCACAATTTTGATCAGTGTGCTCCACTTTCTCCATATGAGTGGATGCAATTTTCAGCTCCCCAACACTTGTCTTTTCACAGAACTTAGAAAATTCATCTTCAAATTTCTTTTGAAGTAAAAATTCATCATTGTCACATTCCTCTTCACAATAAGATTCAACTGGCTCCACATGAGTTGTATGTGTAGCCAAATAATTTCTAATCACTTCATCCAGACACTGAGGATCATTATCACATTTGTACACCTCATGGACCTTCACAACTTCCTCAACAGGCTTCTCATGTTCAAGCTCTTCAAATTGATTAAGATGAAATAATGGTGACTCGAAGGGCATTTCGATGGAATGATTAGACATGTCACTATGGCTAACGATTTGCTCTTCGGGTTTAACAGTTTGGCCTTTATTCATTTTATGAAAGTTGATGTGCTCTTGAATGGACATGGGTCGAGTCGGTGTTAGCTCATGAACTAGTTGACTAGAAAGGGATCCTTCTCTTGCTCACTAACCAACTCATTTACTGGCCTGTTTAAGCAGTCTCTAGTGTCATAGAGCACTTGCTTTGAAGTTTGCCTGAAAGTTTCAAAAGCTTCCTCTAGTGTTGGTTCTTTGTCCACCTGATTGCCATTGAACTCAATTTGCGAAAGTTGATGGACCTCTTGAACTTGATCTGGACTTGTGGTTGAAATAGGTTGATTGAGATGAGTCATTATCTTATCCATGTGAGGACATGCCTCGATTAACTGCTGATTGGTTTCGACTATAGTCTGCTGCATGGCTTTAAAACTCTTCTCTAATGTGCTTTCTTCATGCTCATTGTTAAATCCCCAAGACGGAGGTGGTGGTTCAATGTAGGACCAATTAGGTTGAGAATTCTGATATGATTGGTCCCATGAAAATTGAGGACACTTCCAACCCTCCGAATTAAAGTTTGATGGATAAGGTTCGCTCGCAGGTCCTTGAAATGTGTGAAATTGATTTTGACCTAGTTCTAACGAAACCCTATCGAAGGACACTGTTCTGAAGGATGATTTAGATCTTGACAGTGATGACAACTCATTTGATGGTATGAAGAAATTGAGTAGTTCGTAGGATGGATGTATTCATTAAAGTCAGGAAGAGAGGTTGGTGGATGGAAAGGAGGGTCTGGCCTATAAAATGAATCGTAACCAAATGAATTTGGATAGGCCATGGGGAAAGGATTTTTTTTAATTTTTTTAATTTGTTTTAATTTTTTTTTGAATTTGAATTTTTATTTATTTATTTATTTTTTACAATCCGGTATAGGTGTCAAAACAAAAGATAGAACACCGTGTCCCCGGCAACGGCGCCAAAAAAAACTTGATGGGGAGATTCCTTCTCCTCGTTTTAAATTAACCGCAAGCGCACGGTCGTTTGATGTAGCACTTGAGGGTCGGTCCACAGGGACAAGTGGTTCTTTTGGTTTCAACACTTTTAGACGAATTGATCAAAGGTTTTGTGGGAGTTTTGTTCTGAACTTTATGTTAATTTAGAAAAGTCAAGCACTTAGGATCGAATCCCCTAAACTAGAATCAAGTGATCAATTTCGATGTCCATACCGGTTTGTTTGTCACTTCCTAAATCTCTATTTCTAATAGGCAAATTAAGTCTGAACACTAGTTCTAAGCACATGGTATTATCTGCATCACATGGTCCATCAAAGGTAAATAAAATGACTAAATAAATTAAAAGCAGAAAAAGCAGTAAAAACCCTAAGCATGGACCATTGACTATTGATACATACCTTGTCAAATAACTAGTGACTCTAGAAATAATCTCCTAAAAGTTATAGGTCAATTGGTGTGTGCAACAACCCTAGGTAGGAGATTTACTTATGATCACATGAATTTAGATTAGGTTCATCTCCCCTAAATGCTCGCGGGAAATTTAGCTATGCATGAAAAAACTAACAATAAACTAAACTAATTAAATCAGTTTAAAATTATCTAAATTTAATTAAATAATTAATTGCAAACATGAATTAATTAAACTAACAAATTAAATTAATAAAAAAATAAAAATATAAAAAAAACTTACCTGCATGGGCGCCAGGGGCCGCCCCCTTCCTCTTCAAAATGGGGCACCTGGCGCCCCTTGCTTTTCAAATGGAGGGCGCACTGTGCGCCCTCTGTTTTCAAAGGGGCTTCTGTTTTGGTTGTACAGAGGCGCCTACAGGCGCCTCTGTACATTTTCTTTTCTTTTTTTTTTCTTTTTTTTATCTAAATTGCAGGATTAAAATAAAACTAGCAGAGAGAGAAATTTTAGGAAAAAAATAAAATGCTGTAAATAAAATTCTTTACTTCTAAAAATTGAGATTACAGTTAGAAGAGACCTCCATGAGATGAAAATAACTTTTGAAGAAATTGCAGAAATTTGAGAAAGTGGCCAAACTTCAAGGCTTTATTATCTTCGCACAAGTTTCAAGGAGGAAAAAAATCTAAAAAAAAATAAAAACCCTAGAAAAGAAGCCCCTAGCCGCCTCCTTTGATCCTAGGGTTCATTAGCTTTTATAAGCCAATGAAAATGCTATTCTCACATCTTCTCTAAAAATTCCACTCTCACAAATGTTCTCCTTTCCATCTCAGTTACAAGTCAAATATGGAGTAAGAATATCGCAAGAGAAAATAAATTACATTCAACCCCCTCAACATTTCATAATTGCACTCAGATCTGGTCCAATGACAGTAGTAGAACGTTTTTGACTTTTACGGGCAAGTAAATGCTGAATCAGTAAAATCTCTCAACATAAAAGTTGTAGCTCCTTGAATTCTCTTTCCGTATCATCTTGAATTATTTCGTTCGGAGTCCTGTAACTCAAGTTATGATCAAAATACTGCAACATATTTGGAAAGCAACCCTCAATCTTTTACAAATTGCGTGGTTTTATTGCTGAAAGTAACCGGATTCCTCTTTCTCTTTCTTTTACCTGTTTCCTGCAAAAGTTCAGTCAACTATACTCGAGTAGCATTATTTATATACAAATAATAAATAATTAGGAGCATAAAAATAATATAAAATCGTGTTGATCAAGTTTGATTCCTTGATCGTCTGAATCTGACTACAATTCCATGATCTACCTTCCGATCAATCTCGTCCGTTGATCGTCTTCATCACCCTCCGTTGTTTTTTCCTTTGACTTACTGTGAAGCGAGCCTCCATGTGATGCATTATGTGATGCCTTCGTGAGCTCGTCGAGCTCATCTTGCTGTCTGCCATTGGCAATGATTTGATCATCGCCTCTGCACCTACCGTGTTCAGTTCTGAGCATCATTGAGCTTTAATGACTCCACCTTGATCAATATACTCTAAAAGTAATCGATCTTTGCCTTAGAATAAATTTGAACTTTCTTGTTTTCTTCTTCGTTTTGATGCCTCCGCCAATCTCCATTGACTCGACATCTTCTGCTTCATGTAGAACACTTAAGTCTTGAATGAACACCATCAACTCTGGTACCATCTGTTGTGACGAATTGATATGCTCTGATACCAACTGTTGTTTGTATAACCTGGAATACAATACTGACTATGATACCAATAGTTGAGAGATTCGAAGATCTCCACCACTGACCTCAAGCACGCCATGAGATCAATCACCTCGAGCACACAAGATGAATATTAAAATATATAAGAAAACACACACAATTTAACGTGGTTCAGCCCAAATTTGGCCTATACCTATGGGGAGAGAACTTGAGAGAGTTTTATTAATAAACTTGATATAAAGAGTCTAACCTTCCTTTTGATGACACAAGAGTATTCACCTTCTCCTTGAATCTACACCTATATTATAAGAGTATACTTTCTCTCTATGCACCTTCATCTTGCTCCTCTCTTTCTTGACTTTTTAAGGCCTTCTTATCTTTTTAGGGCCTAGATTGTTGTTCACGATAACTTTCTTCTGCTCTTCTACTCCACATTACAATGCTGGGTTATAACCTTTATTTATAGGATTTTACAATACAAATCCTATTTGGAGTATGAGATGATCTTGGCCATTGGATGCTTGAAGAATCTTGATCAATCCTATTAGGAGTTGATCTCCTAGATTCTAAACCTTTTAATCTTTAAAAATAAATCTTCATTGAATAGGAATTGAATCCTATTCATACTCCTCCTAAAAAGAAAACTCGCAATCGCCTGAAAAAAACTGCTTCAGCTTAATTTGCTTCTTCTGCTTCAAGCCATCGTCTTCTCCAACTCAATTGAATTTTCTTGGACAATCATCTCCTCTTGAAAACAAGGCAAAATCCTAATTGGTGCAGGTTCTAAAGGAAAATACTCTCATCGTAAAGTTAAATTCCCAACCTCTATACCCAAAAAGGGAAGAAGATTGTTTCCATCTCCGTTTCAAATTGTGAGACTCCACTTAAAGAGACTCTTGAAGAAGAAATCTCTCTTCAACATTGCATTTATTAGGTGACTCTTATTGTTTTTATTTCCTTTCTGTTGTATCAGCAAATGCATGTGGTAGTTTTGTTGCCTCAATTCTAATTTCCTTTAGGGCAATGCCAAACACATGGTTCTGAGTGATCTCATTCCTTCTCAGTTAGGAGATATTATTGCCTGTATGGCTGCTACGAGGAAGGTTCCTCGGCCCAACCATTTAAGATTCAGCCACTACCAATGAAGCTAACTTTGTTAGTGCTATGGATGACATCTTAAGCTGCTAGCGATGAAGATAACCTTGGTAGCACTACAGTTGAGCAGCCTTCACATGACGATGTCACTTCTGGCGAGGGTTTGATTGAAGAACCCGCCTTATCAATGGATAATAATACCATACCTTTGGCACATCACTCTAGTTCCAATGATTTGATTTGATAAATTGAGTAGCTTGAATTAGATATATTCTACCACCTCATTTGTGATTTTGCAATCTAAGCTTTGATCTATCCAACCTCCATCCCAAGTGTTTTGACCTAAATTAAAACACAAATAGACTAGAAGAAGAGTTATTAGTACATAAGTAACTCAATGAGTGATTATCATTAAATTAAGAACGTAATAGGGCTAATATAATTATGCTATAGCTAAAGTTTTCAAATGAAATAATTTATTTTTTAACTTAATATCAAAATTGTCTTAACTCAAAACTTGGTAAATCTTTATTATTAAATCTTTATCTTACGGTGATGCGCAGTAAATTATCAATGTCTCAATCCTTCTATCTTTTATGTAGATTTTGTATATAGCAGACTAAAAGCTTTTATGTAATACTATTTTTTTAAAATAAATGTCGCTACCAATTACCTTCTTTACTATGAAACCTTGGACCCATTACCCTCTTTACTGTGAAATTGAGAAAATAAAATAAAAATTCAAACAAGGTTTTTAGTGACGAAAAAATTGACTTTAACCTCTTGAGAAAAGATCCCCTTGCTTCCCGCCTTTAGTGTTTATTCCCTTTCCAAAACCCCCTTGATCAATTTCTCATGTGCTTAGAATCCTTTTCCTACAAAAAATTAATACGGGGTACAAAGTACTTTCATAATCCACATATCACCATTTGAAGTAGGTCAGAACCTACTAATACAAGCAGGTACATGTTAGCGCATCAAATACGCCTAACGTGTAATAAAAGGTGTAAGCTCAAAAAGTGTCCATCTGTGCTTTGAAGTTGTCCACCTGTAGCTATTTCCTAAGATAATATTTAAATAAAGCCTTAAATAGTGTTATGAGATTTGAGGTTTCAATAGCATTTAATGATAATATTCCTGGCTGTATATCTTTAATATGCTTATTTTATGAAAAAATTGTTTACTTTTTTCTTGTATAATATTAAATTAGCAAAATAAAAATAAGATTACATTTAGCTTTTGTTTTCCTTGTAAACGAATTAAGCCATTGTTTTTTCTTG
Source organism: Agave tequilana (assembly GCA_038442645.1). NCBI lineage: Eukaryota > Viridiplantae > Streptophyta > Magnoliopsida > Asparagales > Asparagaceae > Agave > Agave tequilana. The sequence goes on from JAVJIF010006535.1 coordinate 41,760, forward strand.
TCTTTTCAGCTATTGTCTTTTTGTCTTATAAATTTACTTTTTTAATTCTTTTGTCGCAACATTATTCTCAATAAGTGTTCTCACTAATTTAAGAATAATAAATATATTGTAACTTTTACGAAAAGTAGACATATCCAGCTAAAAAGTAGACAACTTATATAAAAAAGACAAATACACTAATTTATAAGGTAGAAAATTCATAATAAAAAGTTAATACGTACACTTAAATTTGTGAGAGAGATGGTATGTGAGACTTTTGACATCAGCTCACTCTCTTTCGTCATACATATTGTCTGGTGAACTAACCCAAGAGACATGTCCTAGTAGATCTCTTACATTCTTAGATATGGATGCAGCTACATTGTAGAACACTTAGCTGGAAAGAAATAGCCGATATTTTTTGGTCTACCAGAGTGGACCCTTCACATAGTTCACAGATTGTGACTATTTGGATCTTCTTGGGCATGTACCTTGGCTTCTAGGGGTGCAATTGGGTTGGGTTAAAGGCCAACTCGTGACCAGACCCGAACATGTACAAGCATGTCTGAACCCGAACCCAACCCAACTCCAACCCGATCCCAACTCAATCTTTTCGGGTTCATTCAGGTAGGGTTTGTATAATATCCTTATTCGATAATACCATGTAAATAATAAGTAATAGTATTTTAAAGTGTATATGTATATTTTGTATTGGAGTTAATATTGGCTATCTTATGAGTTATATTATGATTTGTTATTAATCTCTATTGTTATTAATTATTTATTTGAGATTGTTACTAAGGTTCGTTATTGCTATTGTTACTACTGTTTTTACTATTATTTGTATTTTTGCATTTGTATTATTATCAAGTCTTTTCACTTCCCCTTTCATTTCATTTCCTTTTATGTTAAACCATTATCACTGACCCAACTCGGCCCAGGGCCCACCATGAGCACCCTCTTGAGCGCCAAGCATACCCCACACTGGCCTAGCTTCTCTGGCAACCCATCCTCGGCCTCTCCACTTCCACAGCACACCCCCATTCTCCGGCCATCTCCGCCATGGACTCCCTCCTTCTCCTCTTCGCGGGAGGCCACCCCCTCATCTTCTCCTTTGGTCACGCAAGTGATTAGTCTCTAATTTTGCATAATTTTCATCACATTCTCATATTTATTTAATAATAAATTCTGCTAATAATACCTTACTTTTTTGATTCTAGGTCCATGGTGTGTAATGAAGAAGAAGACCCTAAATCACTATTTAATTGGTGATTAAAGGCCTATTAAAGATAGCCATTGACCTAGAGAGCTGATTCTGTAAAAATCAGGGGCTGCAAAGACGAAACCGGGCACAGGGCCTGACAGGGAGCGCCGCGCGCGGCCACTTTAGGGCCGCGGAAACGCGGCTCTGGCCGCGGCACGTGCGCCGCTTCGGGCCAGGGTTTATCCCCTGGCCCCCCCTCTTCCCTGGTGGCTATAAATACCTCCTGGGTTCCAGAAAAGCAAGATATGCAGAGTTTTAGGAGTAGTTTCATCTTTATGTTGTAGTTTAGGGTAGTTTAGTTTAGGTTAGTTCTTCTTCCCCCATTGTATTTTCCATTTTGTAGATCTTGTAATAGGGAGAGAGAGTGATACATGCTTGAAATGCAAGAGTGCTTGTAATAGAAGGTGACAATCTATGAAAGGTGCTCTCTTTACCTCTCTATGTTTTCTTCTCTCCAATCTCTTTTACATGTGTAGCTAATCTTTTCTCTCATGACAACTAACTACTAACCACCAACTTGCTAACTTCTTTTATGATAATCCACATGAATCTAATAGCCTCGGTTTGGCCTTGCTCTTGCAAGAGCCATTGATAACTTATGATGATGGATCTAACACTCTAACTTCCTAACCACTAACAAGCTAACATTACTTTACTCCATGCTTACCTTTCTATAGTATTGATGGTTTAAGTGTAGCTTGCACTTGTTTGATGAGTTGGGTTGTGATGAGTTACATATGGGTCATGCTTTGAATCGCTCTTTAACCAAGGACTAGTGATGGCCAATGATACATGTGAGGCAACTATCACTAAGAGGTTAGCATGTAGTGGAGTCATTAGTAGTTAGTGCCATGAGTTTTCTTTCTTTTTCACTTTGTTTTAGGCATACAAAAAAAATCACAAAAACCATTCTTTTCTATGTTTCCCACTTCCTTGTTTTCACCGTACACTTCTCTTTTCATTCTTTGTTTCTTTTCTTTTCATTCTTTAAAACTTTGAAGAACTTTTTAACAAACACGTGAATCAACCGGTAAAGCTTCTATCAACTCCCGTCCCTGTGGATTCGACTCATTTTAGCCTCTATGCTATAATGGAAGTATCGAGGAAGCTAAAGCACACACACTTTAAATCTTCATTTCAAAACATACACTTTTAGTGCACGGTTTTCCCCCGATCAAATTTTGGCGCCGTTGCCGGGGATGGGAACGGTTTGATTTCACAAGTTTGCTAACTTTTCTTCTTTATTTTTTGGTGTGCAGGTTAAAATTTTAGCATTGCAGAAGTCCATACTTGCTCAAGTGTGGTTGGGTAATTCTTGTATATTTTTATATTCTGCTGCTATTTTTTTATATTACCTGTGCACTATAAATAATTGTAAGAACTAAAATACAGAAATTGGATGCTTTAAAACGGTTTAGACATTTGCATCTAGGCACGTGTCAATTTTTATTCCAATATACTGTATTTTATTCTTATGTTGTTGTGATACTGATAGGAGGTGTACATATTGCATTGCATATAGTATAGGACAAACACTTTAGTGATTACTCGCTTTTTTATGTTCATGCTTATCTATATTGCACACGTGCACAAATTTAACTTAAGGGCAAAACCCAATACAAGATAAGGTGGGGAAGTCATTACCCTCCCTTAGCCCAAAAATCACCTCCCCACTCATACAACCCAAGCCTTAATAAAAATTGCTAGACGTTGGCCCCTAGGGACATCTCGGACTCATTTAGGAGATTGACCTACGGGAAAAGTTGTTAGAAGTTGACTCTTGTCAAATCGGTGTCTAAGGTTGGGGATTGCGAGGCGAAACCTCGAAGAACAGTGGTTTGGCATAATTAGGCCCGTTGCTCCGGCACGGATACCTCCCACTGATCTTACCCCTACCTGGCCGATTAACTCGTGGTCAGCATCCTATAATATACCCCCCGTGGACAGTCTAACCAGTTAGGAGTCGTCTAGGTCTAAGTCAACCCTAGCATAGGCTTGTTTTCTTTTTCTTTTTCTTTGTTGTTTGTTTGTTTGTTTGTTTTTCTTTTTTGTAAATTATGATATGGATTTTAATAATAACAATTCTTCCAACTATAATATGAATCCATATTTCACCCCGACCTCATTTGACTTGGATAACTCTGACCCGGCAATGTACAACATGAACCAACCATATATGCCGGGTTGGGATTATCCGAATTAATATGATCCATATCCTCAATCTTATGACCATAATTTTCAAAATAATTTCAACTCTTCACAGAGTTCATGGGGATTCACCTACCCCGAGTCAAATTTTCAATCATCTTGTCCACAATTTCTACAATATTCATTCCTCAATTTTGATTCATATACTCCTTTTCCTGAACCACCAATTGAAGAAAAATCATCATTGGAAAGGAGTATAGAAGAGTACTTACAACAAATGCAAAATTTGCTCAATTCACAATCCTTCCCACATCAAACTCCACGTACTCCTTTTCTAGAGCATCCAATTGAAGAAGAATCTAAGCTAGAAAAGCGTTTGGATGTCTTTTGTGATAGAATGCAAAACATGTTGGACTCCTCATATCAACCAAATTTTCAAGAGTCTTACTCATCTTTTTCAGTCTCACCTATGCAAAATGAACAACCATCAATACTGGACTTGAGTATGGAACCCTTGCGTGAGTCCGAGCAGCAATCGCAAAATCTAGTGGACTCACAATTTCACCATAATTTTCAAAATCGACGTCCATACTCATATTATCTAGAAGAATCAATTGCCAAGAGTATGGAAGACATGATTCCAAATCCGAATTCTGTTACCCAACCTGTCAGTAGGTTAGACTCAATAATGAGCAATCTGATCATTGAGAGCGAGGAAAATCTTTCTTGTCAACCATTGACCACTCCTTATATCCCTAACTCTACTGATTGGACCCTTGAATCATATCATTTTGGGAATCTAGATTCAATTTCAGAACACACAGTCGAACTTGACCAAACTCCAAGTTATGAAAGTCACCTGGACATTCTGGCAAGTTATCCCTTCTCTGAAATTGAAATCGAACCTGAATGTGATCCTGAACCTCCTGTTGAGAATTCCATTTCACTTTTTGATTCAATAATGACTCTGATATCTTTACCAGATTTTTTCTCTATTCCGGAGTCAAAATTAATCATATCCCAGTACACCGTGAAATGGAATCACCTATCTTTTATGATCGCACTTCATTGTTGGGGAAAGTGTGTGAATATCACTTCTTTGGTTTGGACCCTTTTTTGAACCAATTTCGACTCTCATTGTTGACTCTTAGCTTGATCTGAGTCAAATTCCCGAGTTGGTATCGGTTTTTATTCCTGATTCCTTTGAGTCCAAATCCATCATCTTCCAAAATCACACTTCATTGTTGGATAAGAATGTTGACAAAAATGACTCAATAATTATTTTTGAAAATTGAAAATTAGATGGGGATAATTTTTTAAATAAGATCATTCATTCAATTAACATTTTATTGGGTCATATTAAAGAGGTCATTGGTGCGTTCCTGCACGATCCACGCTATTTTGATTGGGTAGCAACGCTTGACCCAATCAGACCACCACCGGAGCCACCCCCTTGAGGTAATCTTCCTTCCCTCTCCATTTGTTTCATGTATTTACACATCCACGATGCATTGAGGACCATGCATGAGATAAGTGTGGGGGAGGGTTTACTAACGTAGTTAGTTTTACATTTTCTTTCTTTTACACTTCTTTTTAAATAAAAAAACTTTTATATAAAAACTTTTCTTTTCTTTTTACAAAACTTTTTGAAACAAGAGATATAGTTTTTGATTTATTTTTAAGAAAATTAAGATTATCTTAGGAATTAGGAAGACCTCAAATTATGAAATTTTAAACTGAGTCAAAATAATAGATCTTGTCTAAATTATAGGATAAGAAAGTAAAATTGAAAAGATAATTTGATCTTGAATTTTTTGCCTTAGATTTATGCACTCCATACTTACATAATTTTTTGGGATTGAAACAAAAACTAAAAATGCCATAAAAAATATATATTAAAATTTTTTTTATAAAAATCACTTATTGAAGTTGGGTAATTATGCCTCAGGAAGCATGATTATTCATACCTAAAACGGTGGACAAAAACAAAATAATTCCCTTCAGTTTTGTGGCCTTATTTACTCGAGTCCTTAAGTCCGAGGGATGTTTTCTCATCTGGTGCCCTAAGACCATCTGGTTTGGGAGTCACCGGCTAAAGGCTCACTACCCGGGTAAATAAGAAAGCCTAAGAAAATTAAGGGAAGAAAAAATAAAAAAATAAAAAAATAAAAAAATAATATATAAATGGCATGAAAGTTTGAGTCGATATCCCAAAAATCTTCATAGTTCACAAAGTGCATGTTTTTCTAAGAGTTTTATGAAAGATCAAGGAGTCAATTCAATTTTAAATTCTTACATTTAATTTATAACAAGATTTTTTTTTGCATTTTGACTTAGTTTAAGAAAGAGCAATTTCTGGTTAACCTATGACCTTAGATCACTTATATTTTCACAAAAAATATTTCAACACTTTTCTCTATTTTCAAAATTTTAAAATACTAACATTTGATTTCTTTCTTTATGGATTTTGTGGGTGTAATCCGCTGAAAACCCTCAGGAGATAAAACTCCTCCTCTAGGGGAAACTTAGAGGTTTAACGGCTTGTTGCACATGCTCAATGCAATCGCGTCACCTACGAAAGTGGTGTAATAATTTCTTTAGTTTTTTTGTTTTGCTCGGGACGAGCAAAAGATAAGTGTGGGGGTGTGATTAGTCTCTAATTTTGTATAATTTTCATCATATTCTCATATTTATTTAATAATAAATTCTGCTAATAATATCTTACTTTCTTGATTCTAGGTCCATGGTTTGTAATGAAGAAGAAGACCCTAAATCACAATTTAATTAGTGATTAAAGGCCTATTAAAGATAGCCATTGACCTAGAGAGCTGATTCTGTAAAAATCAGGGGCTGCAAAGACGAAACCGGGCACAGGGCCTGACAGGGAATAGACGGGACCGCGCGCGGCTTCGCGGCCACTTTATGGCCGCGAAAACACGGCTCTGGCCGCGTTTCTGCGACCGTACGGCCGCGGCGCGCGCGCCGCTTCGGGCCAGGGTTTGTCCCCTGGCCCCCCTCTTCCCTGGTGGCTATAAATACCTCCTGGGTTCCAGAAAAGCAAGATATGCAGAGTTTTAGGAGTAGTTTCATCTTCATGTTATAGTTTAGGGTAGTTTAGTTTAGGTTAGTTCTTCTTCCCCCATTGTATTTTCCATTTTGTAGATCTTGTAATAGGGAGAGAGAGTGATACATGCTTGAAATGCAAGAGTGCTTATAATAGAAGGTGACAATCTATGAAAGGTACTCTCTTTACCTCTCTATGTTTTCTTCTCTCCAATCTCTTTTACATGTGTAGCTAATCTTTTCTCTCATGGAAACTAACTACTAACCACCAACTTGTTAACTTCTTTTATGATAATCCACATGAATCTAATAGCCTCGTTTGGCCTTGCTCTTGCAAGAGCCATTGATGGCTTATGATGATGGATCTAACACTCTAACTTCCTAACCACTAATAAGCTAACATTACTTTACTCCATGCTTACCTTTCTATAGTATTGATGGTTTAAGTGTAGCTTGCACTTGTTTGATGAGTTGGGTTGTGATGAGTTACATATGGGTCATGCTTTGAATCGCTCTTGAACCAAGGACTAGTGATGACCAATGATATATGTGAGGCAACTATCACTAAGAGGTTAGCATGTAGTGGAGTCATTAGTAGTTAGTGCCATGAGTTTTCTTTTTTTTCTTCACTTTGTTTTAGACATACAAACAAAATCACAAAAACCATTCTTTTCTATGTTTCCCACTTCCTTGTTTTCACCGTACACTTCTCTTTTCATTCTTTGTTTCTTTTCTTTTCATTCTTTAAAACTTTGAAGAACTTTTTAACAAACACGTGAATCAACCGGTAAAGCTTCTATCGCCTCCCGTCCTTGTGGATTCGACTCATTTTAGCCTCTATTCTATAACGGAAGTATCGAGGAAGCCAAAGCACACACACTTTAAATCTTCATTTCAAAACATACACTTTTAGTGCGCGGTTTCCCTTTGTGGCCGACTCTACTACCTGTTTGGTGGAGGAAAAAATTGAAAATCAAGAAGTAAATTCTTTATTTGATAGTAAAGAAAGTTACAGCGGATCAATAATCCTCTTACAAAAGAGGGGAGATATTCAAGCTTGAGTTTCCCCTTTGTTTAGTGCAGGGTTCTTGATGTGGCAGAAGAAAGTGAATCTTGTTTCCGTTGACCAGGTGAATGTCAGAACCTTTTGGGAATTCTCCTTGGATGGTAGACGAAGTAACACAACTTCTGTCCACTAGGCATCTCAAAGAGATTGTAGGCAAAAACTAACTTGTACGCAGCAAGTTGTTAGAAGAGTTGAACTCTCTCTTTCCTTTTTCCTTCCCGTTCTTTCGACCCTTTTTTTTCCATAGCAAACTGGGCTATTTATAGAGGTTTCAGGGGGTGAACGCGTCCCCTAAAAACACTCCATAATGGGGGTTAACTCCCTCACTATGTGGGCAGTGAATGACCCATTAATGAGGGCAGTTATAACTGAGACGCAGGTTTTGAGCCTTGCGTTCTGCTACTGAAGTAATGCTTGAGGGACGCAAGTTTCTAGCTCTGCGTCAAGCTTCGCGTGAGACGCGGGCTTTAGACTCTGCGTTTTGGCACTGCAATAATGTTGAGACACGGGTTTCAACCCTCGCGTCTATGGTCCTCGCAGTGATGCTGAGATGCGGGTTTCAACCCTCACGTTTTGGTGCTGCGCTGGTGGCCATGATTAACCTTACATCTGGAGTTTGGATCTACTTTTGGATGACTTGTTTTCAGTGATTTTAGACAGCCTACAGAACCCCCTCCAAAGTTTTCGATATTTCGCGGTTGACTGGGACGGATTTCAAAATACTTTGGATTCTAGTTGAATGCATACTTCTCATGATTGGACTGACAATCATTTGAGATACTCTGAGCTTGATCGCATCTAGAATATGGTCTTCGTGAGTGTACTGTAAAACCCTTTGAAGCCACCAGAAATGATCGTGGCGAGTGTCTAGATACGCAGTCTAGACCTCCTCAGTGCTCTGAGCTAGTTGTTGGTGTACTTTAAATCAGGGGTGAACAGTCGTCTGCTTGTGCCAGTGTACTGTTGAACTAATTCGCAGAAGCAAAGACTGAATGCAAGTCTTGTAGACGCAGGGATCATGTTGCTTTAAAAGATGCAGTCCTCACTTGGAGTGGGGACGCATCTATTAGTTTGCTGAAGGAACGCGGCTCTTGGAGAAACGCGATCTTTGAGATGAAGACGCAGCTCTCTACCTGTTTAATTAGGCACAGCCTTGGCCTTGCTGAAGAGGCGCGACCCTCGGGGGGACGCGGTTTTTGTTGAATTCGTGTTTTGTGCGCGTTACCATCTGTCCGGCAAAATTGAGGAGACATCTTTCCTTTGGCGCACGAATTTTGCGTTGCATTTAATATGCACGCCACGCGTCGGGCGGGGATTAGACCTCGAGCCAAGCGCCACGTATCTTCGGGGATCACTGTGCCTATAAAAGACAACAGTCTTTCAAGAGTCATCATTAGACTCTTCTTCTTCACCGAGCATTACATTTAGGGTTAAGAAAAGTTTGAAGCTTTTTCTATTTTCACCGTCTTCGATACTAATTTTACGGTCGAAATGGCACCAAAACCTAAGCATGTGGCTTCGTCCTCGAGTACTGCTGCTCCTGAGACTCTGATGGGTGTTTCTTCTACGCAGAAGGCCCCTATTTCAGATAGTAAAACCATCTGATTTGGTTTTCGCCATTGAAGGGGCTTAAAGAGTTCTTTTAACTCTTAAGTCTCTTTTGAATGTGAACCGCCAACGCGAGCTCATGCTCGTGTTTGATCTTCAGACGCGGTTCTTGAGTTGATAGACAAGACGCAGGTTTGATGACCTCTGCGTCTTCGCTTCATCAAATTGAGTCCGTATCTATTCGTCGAACGCAGGCTTTGTTGAACCGCACGTTTTGGACTCAATGCTCAGAATATTTCCAAGTGTGGGGAGTTCAGACGCGGACCTTTTTTTTGTGATTCTTGTGTCTTGTAAGATTAGACGCAAGTTTTACTGAATCTCGCGTCTGAGTCCGATACTTAGAAATTTTTTTCTAAGTTCTGGGTTTTGAAATGCAGGCTACATGCAAGCCTCGTATTTTTGAGTCTAGATGTGGATTTTGCTGATTTCCACATCTGGGCTCGTTCTTGCGTTTTAATTTCAAGCACTTAGCCATTTTCTTTTAGATTTCTGACTAAGTGTCATTTTCATTGCAGTGCGATACTCCTCCAGCCCTCTGTCCAAGAAGTGTCATTTTAGGCACTTAGGTGGCGCCGATAGAAATCTGACCTTCATGCTTCAGAAAATCGATCCTGTGACTTTCGGTAAATCAAAGGAGCGAACGGAGAGGATCATCAAGACCAGTATGGTGACCCTTCGGAAAATTATCTCCAATTGATTGTTTGAGATGGATTCCCGTACTTTGTTACGGAAGCCTGCTTTCCTCTTTGGTGATGACATCGACGAGGATGATAGGATTTTGCATGATGGAGATTACAAGTGGCTCCGTCAAATAGGGAACAGGCGGTTCTTTCTTCCCAACATGGAGAGGATGTATCCCTTGTCCTATCTACAGCACATGTCTGTTCATCGTGCGATGGATTGGGATCTTTCCCGGTTTGTCTCCGGTGTCTCTCTTGGCAGATTACGTGCCAAGGAAGTATATTCTGCAGGCCATGGGAAAGATGTTTTCGGTTTATTTCCCAGGTTAGTTAGGCCTGAGTATCCGAAGGGAGAAACCCCTCAGCTTGGCGCTACTTTCATCAACCAATTTATGAAAGTTAGGGGTGATTTTCCCGTCGACTTTCGTCCGCTCGAGTGGGTTCATTCCACCAACAAATCCTAGTAGGGTAGGATGGTTGGATTTGTGCTTTTGAGCTCGGGGCTCTACTGCAGCAGGTAGGACTATATCACTCGGTCAGAGTCGTACAGTATGGCCTCCCGCAAAGTTCTCACAATTTTTATGGTGTCCTAGAGCATTTTAACCCTTTAACAGGCACATTTTTTACTCCAGTCGGAGAAATGGGGCTCGCTCTTCATGAACTGTATGAAGTCTCAGGGCTTGTTATGGGAGATGCCCCTTATGAAGAATACGTCCCGACTTCTGAGGAGCTTGATCTTCTGAAGAAAGAGGATCATCAGGTATATGAGACGTATTGGAAAGTGCTGTGCCACTTCCACATCTACGACCAAATATCCTCCTGGAGGAATAGGGGTGTCAAGCAGATGTCCTAGGCGAGCTATCTGTTCAATGGCATAAATGAGAAGGATAGCCCGGTGACTAGTCTGGCCCCTTGCACTGACGAGGAAATTGCTGAGAGGATTGATGCCTCTGCAAGCTCTTACACTACTGAGTTGAACGAGGATACTTTCAGACCTGATACTATCTTTGAAAGTTTTCATCACCAGGCCCGAGTTTCCATTTCTGATCAGGCTCTATTGGCAGGCTTCCTCATGTTGTGGCTGAAACGTTGTGTGGTGCCAACACTGCCACATGAAGTAATTGTTGCTGATGTAGTATACCCAGCAGTTTTGCTTGCCTACGGAAGGTCTATCGCCCTCCTTCCAGCAATGGTGGCCAAAATTCCAAGTGGGTTACGTGCTTTAGTTAAAAGCCTGTGCTAAGTGGAGGCCGTTGTCGACTCCGAGGGCAGGCCAGAGGTTGATTCGGAGGGAAGGCCGAGAGTGAAGACCCCTAACTCCAGGATCGAACTTTCATATACGTACTTGATGGCTTGGTACGTTATGCACTGCCTTCATTGATGACGGCGGTGCCTCTTTCTACAGGTTTTGTTCCCTTTGTGCAGAAGCTGAAAAATTCGAGCTGGTCTTGCTATTACATGTTCTATGTTCGGAAATATATTCTGAACGCTTCGAACTATCATCTCGACTGTTGCTTCCCCGAGATTGCTGGTGCGTCTTATGGAGATAAAATTTGCCGATCTTGCAGGACCAGATGATTTCATAAGGCTGCCATTGGCAGTCTTCTGGTGGCTGATTAATATTCGGCCTGGATATCTGATCTTCCGGCAAGGGAATTCATGTACGATCGAGGTTTACATGCCCAGTCGTTTCGCTCGACAGTTCGGCTATGATCAATTGTATATCGGCAACCCCAATGCTAACCTCTCCTTCAGCGGGAATTTATTTGAAGGTGCTTGGGCATGGTACTACAGCATGGCTGGTAGGACAAAAGCTATTTTCAGCCTTCCTCACAAGATGCCTAATTGTTATACCAGCCTCAGCTTCTGTACCTGGTACTCTCTGGCTAGTAGGATGCCTGGTTTTAGAATAAACACCTCTTGCATTAAGAGCATCAAGGCATCTTACAAGGACAAATTAGAGTCCAACAAACATATGCGAGGTATGAACGAAAATTAGGCAGCCGAGAAGGAAACAGGAGGGGAAGCAGGGATTGGATCAAAGGCAGCAGGACCCAAGAGGCAGCCCGTTAAAAAGAGTCGGCAAGCTGTGTCTAAACGTTCTCACAGTTCTTCTTCCAAGGGCGAGCCTATCCCAAAGAAAGCTAGGAGGGAATCAGAGGCTGAAGCTTCAATGCCTAAGGTAGTTCCTTCTAGTTTTGAGGAGCAGAGGGAGGAAGAGGAAGATGAAGAGGAGGTCCCCATTCTTCGTCCTCGCAGTCTACGCAGTAGGGGCCCCGTGATCTTGGAAGAGGGGGAACTTGAGGGTGAGCCCGTCATGGCTGAAGAGATCGAGCGATCCAAAGTTGACTTGGTAGGGAGGGATGACGTTGAGATTCTGGGGGTCTCAACTCAGCCTGGGCCTTCTTCAGCTCATGGGAGAAAGGTGGTGGTGCAGCAGCCTGGGTCTCCTAATGTATTGATACCTATCTCGCGTGTTGTCGATCCCAGCCCAACTACTGGGATACTCAGCGGTGAGGTCTCGATTGCTGAGACCTCTTGTGTCGAACTGTCATCTTCGTCGTCTGAAGAACATGGATATTATTCTGGCGAAGAAGTCAATTTTGGCGATGAACTCGCTCTTCCTAATACGAGCAAATTCTCTTATATCTCGGAGGAAGAGATACGGGGATGTGACCCTGTGACGGTTTCACTGATAGCAATGATTGCTGCTACTGAAGGTATTTTCTTTATCTTCTTGAACTGGTTCCTCATAAAGTTAGGGAAGAGTTCTGACATTTTCTTTTGATTTTCTTCTACAGGGCTGGCTGTCGATAGTGAAGCCACAACTTCTTCTCATATTGAGGAGATGATCCAAGAGCTGGCCTAGTAGGAGGGCCTTGAGGCTTCTGTTAACAGAATGCCTTAAGAGAGAGCGACCGTCAAGGTCAGGGAGGCCTCAACCCCACACGACCTATCCAGGAATTTGCCGTCTTCAGATCCTTAACTTGGTAAGAGAATACTGATGCATTGGATATTCTCCTTTTTATTATTATCACTGACATTTTAATGGTGTGGTTTGTAGATAGCACTGGGGTAGCTCAAGTAGAGGATCCTGCAGCAAGCATTGGCGCAGAAGATAGCACAGTTCAAACTTCAGCCGGGGAACCCAATGTCGTAGGGTTTGCTGTTGCTTCTGTTGCAGTGGAAGCTGCTACGACAATAACTGTCCCGGAGGTATTGGTAACTACCTCGGTATCTGACGAACCTATCGACGGCCTCACCCTTGCACAAGTTGAACTAGTTCCCGTATCTCATCCTATGGAAAGGGGGTCCGGGAGTATATCAGCAGGGTTATCTCCAGCTAATGATATCATGGAAGAGCTAGCACGTTAAATGGTGCAATAATTTTTTGCTTTCATGAGATCTTGTGTTGACCTGATCCTTTCTGGGGGCAGTTCTTTCGAGTTTGCCCGAATACTTGTTGAAAATCAGATCGAGAACATTGGTCATACTGGGAGTCCTTCGCAGGCTAGGGCATGCCTGATGTTGGTTGAGCAACTGGGGAACCACCTGAAGGAGCTCAAGACTCTGGAGAATGCTGGCTCAGTAGATGAGGCTCGGACGACACTGAGTAAGCTCCTTGTCGCTCAAGAACATGAGCGAAAGGAGATGGAGGAACAAATAGCTGAAGAGGCCCGCCATCTCGAGCATTTCCAAGCTGACCACCAATAACTGATTGGCGATTGAAGGGAATCTGAAATCGTCATCCAGAGTGCAGAGCAAGTTATCACCACTGCTCGGATTACTATTGCCAAGGCTCAAGTCTTGATTCAGGCCAACGAGCAGAAACTTGTTGCTGTTAGAAAAAGGCTGGAAGAGCTTGAGAATGCCAGGCACAGGTTCAAGAAAACCTCTATGCTCATTCCTCCAAGTTGGAGTCTCTTCAGGTGCTACTGGCTACGAAGAGATTTTTGTCTGAAGAGGAGTACGGGTCCAAGCTCTAATAGAGGCTGAAAGGGCACGTCAGCACGACATGCATTGCCTCCGGGAACAAATCCGTTCTTTGGCGTAGCAGGATTATTGACCTTCTTCTCATTTTTTTTGTATTTTTTAAACTCCATTTGTCAAACAAGAGTGTCTGTATTACTTTTATCATTTTTGAATCAAATAATAAAAGTCTTCCAAGTTTTGTTTCATCTTTATCCTTGCTGGCCGTAGTAGATGAACTCGGTTTTCATAACCGTAATCCTTGCCTGTTTGTGAAAACGCAATCTTTAGTCATTTTCATGAATAATAAACTCAGGCTGAACTGAGTTCTTGAGTGAGATGCGGCTCTCATTTGTAGTGGAGACGCGATTCTGGGAGGCATGATTCTGGGAGACGCGACTCTAACTCGTTAGCGGAGATGCCGTTCAGGCTTATCAAGGAAGATGCACGAACCTTTCTTTTTGATAAGGATGCGGCTTTATGGAAGGACGCGGATTTATGGACGCAGTCCTTGATTCTGTCAGGATGCGGTATTCAAGATGTAGTGGAGACGCGGTCTTAGGCTCCTTAAGACTGACGCATAGATCTCAGCTAGTTGATAGGGGCACGGCACTGGCTCAATAGAGACGCAGTTCTGGTCCCTTGATAGGGCGCAGACTCAGGCTGTGCTGAGTTTATGATGGAGCTGTGACGTTCATCTTGCAATGGAGGCGCAGTTTTGGGCTCCTTGAGAATGACGCGGGCCTTCTCTGGTCGTTGAGGACGCAGACTTCAGGACACAGCTTTTAAGTCTTGTGAATTAGTGTGAACTCAAGACGCAATTCGGTGGACCCAGCTTGTTGAGGAAATACGACTTTGGACCACTTCAAAAGACGCGGTTGTGGCCCCTTCAGTAGGAATGAAAGGAACGCAGCCTTCGGGTTCATGAAAGGACACGACCTTTGAGTCTGCGCCTGACGCAGCCTCCTAAGTGTCACATGCAGCCAGTCTTAAAGATCTAGTTGGATCTTAAATACCAAGTCGGCGTTGACGATTGGGGACTTGTGTCATCCGATGTTTCCCGAAGCGGCAATCCGCGTGTCAGCTCCTTATTGGGCTTTGACGTTCGTGCAGGAATTAAGGATGATGGCTCTGATTTTTACGCCATTAATTGTAAGCCTCATGCCTATAAATAGGACTCATTCCCTTAACAGTCCATTACTTAAACTGTTTCCCTTAAGAGCACACGCTCTGAGGGTCTTCGTCTTGACTTGTCCTTCTTCCCTTTAAGAGGATATGTTCTAATGAACAACAAGAACTCAAAGCTTTCATGCTTTCCTTTAACTTTTCCAAAGATTATCGCTGTCAAATGATTTCAAGATCAAAACGCATCACTTTAAGTATCTTTTACGATTGCGCTTTGATGCATAAAGTTTAACCTCTAGAGGGTTCTCCTTCGGGTAAGAACCGCTTGTCGCCATGAAATACTCAGTCCCGCTGAGTTTTCTTGCCCCTCAAAGAGATTCAATCTCTTGATCTTCTCTGGAAATCTGACTGATGCGCCCGTTATTCGAAAGTCGTGTCTTTTAGACTTCTTGATGAAGCACGAGTCGATTGACTTTAGATTTTAACTCAAAATCCTTTGAATGCGAGTGTGATGAACTCTGTACTTGGATCTTGAGACACGAGCTCTGTACACAAAGCCGGTGTTTGAGGTTCTTGATTTAAAGAATCTTAATTCTTTTGAGGCCCTTGGACTTGGATGTGGCAACTCCCGTTTCTCAAACGCAGGTGTGGCGACTTCTGCGTCTGGTCTACCTTCCGTCTTGTATTTTAGATGCGGGTCTGAAACCGAACCGCGTTCAGATTTGTGCGCGTCTGAAGTCCACAACTTCAACCACGTTCGCCCCTAAACTTTTCTATTTCTGACTTAACAGAATTTTAGGCCTTCTGCACCGGTCATCCCCGCGTCTGAAGTTTACAACTACAATCGCGTTTGCCCTTCAGCTTTTCTGTTTCTGTCTTAACAGAAATTTAACCTTCTGGTTTTTGTTTCTTACAGGCAGTTTTAGTCAGTCTTTTGCATCTTCGATGGGCCCTTGGGGAAATATTTCGACCAGCGAACTTGTTCGATGGTTGAGCACTGGAGAAATCAAGGCTCCTGTTCATGGGCGAGGAGGATTTGCGCGACTGATGACATCCGTCAAGACCTTATTGGACATGATGCACCGGCAGTGCCCCCGGGTTTGTCATGGTCACAGTGGGTATGGTGGTGGGTATGGTCCTCTTGCAGGTCAAGAAAAAGAGGACGTCACCTGTAAGGTCTCGGATCCTCCCTTCACCAATTTACCCCCAGAAGTGACATCGACGAAAAACTCATGCTCATTAGATGACTTTCTGGTGGTGGAGATGTTCATCAACGAAGGATCATGGCCCACACCAGTTGATCGGGTGGAATCAGAAGGTTCTGCTGCATTTCGACCTCAAGAAATACCATTGTTCTCGGTCGGCGATGGCCTCCTTCAATGTTTACATCATGCATCATGATGTAACCAACATCCAATCATCTCAACAGTGCTCAGCCCTTTTTCGACGCTCTTCCAAACATCTTGTATTTGGAGTAGTGTAATACCTTAAGGAGTGAGTATAACCTTTTACTGAGAGAGAGGGACTTCTTTGCACTCCTTTATTGTAACACCCAATCTTATTGTATAAGAGAGCGTCTTGTATCACTTTCATATGTTTGAATATAAATAAAAGTGACACTTCTTGTCTTCTTCTATTGTCTTGATTCCTTTTTCGCATTGAAAATCAGACAAATAGAAGTAAAGGATCTTTGACTTGCTAAAAATATGTGATAATCTTAACGAGTCAAAGTTTGAGACAAATCCTGTTTCAGGAATTTAAGAATGCTGTCAGAGGTGTGATATTAACTTGACAGGAGTAAGATGGTTCTTATGGACCTGCCAATCTATAAATGAGAATGATAAGTGAAATTTGTACCCCCACAGAGGATAAGTTTTCATCAGAAGTTTGGTATTAACTTGACTAAGACCCAGCTGGGGATTTAATGAAAACATTGTTAACGGTGTAATGTTAACCTAACAATATTTTTAAGTGGACTTGTTATTCTATTGAGAAAAATAACAAGTGAGACTAGACTCGAGGGGAATCTAAGAGAACCTTTACCGTTAAAGGTGTGATATTAACTTAATGGGTTGAATTAAATCTTATCAGAATTATGATGTTAACTTGACAAGGGTGTGAGTCAGAGGTGTGATATTATCTTAACTCAAGAGTATTTCAACTTCATTTGGGAAAAATGAAAGTGCCACTGTCATAGGTGTAATGTTTAACTTGGCAGTTAAGGTAATGCTAGAGGTGTAATTTTGAACTTGGCATTGGTCATCTCGACTTCGATAAGAAAGTCCGAGGGAAAGTCATGGCCCTAGGTGTATTGTTGAACTTAGCAATGAACTGGACGCTAGAGGTGTGATGTTAAACTTAGCATCACTCATCTCAGCTTCGATATGTAAGCTTGAGAAAAAGTAACTCTCAGAGGTTTAATATTGAACATGGTAGCAACTCAATCACTGTTAGAAGTATAGTGTTAAACTTAACAGTAATTTATCAGAGGTGTATTGTTAACCTGACAGTAATCAATTTGCAATATGAGCAATTTTGAGAATTTATCATTCTATTGATGAGAATTGATAAGTGAAGTTTGAAATGTCAGAGGTGCAATGTTAACTTAACAAATTCGAAACTTGCTATTCCATGTAGAGGAGAGAAAAATAAGGTTTGTACTCGCTAGGGAGTATTGAAATTTTTTATTGCCAGAGGTATAGTGTTAACGTAGCAATGATTGTATTTTGTGGACCTACCATTATGTGGATGAGAATTGGTAAGGGATTTTGGTGGAAAGAGTGGAATTAAATCCACTAGGATTTTTAGCAAACCCCCAGCTATCAACGAATTTGGTGTGCCTTTACCAACTACCGCTTGAGTTGGGCTAGCCATGCTATTCCCCTCAGCATGATGAGTTATTGAAGACTTATGTGAGGCTTAAAAGTCAATATTTTCCTCTATCCTTAGCCGTTGGAGGCTTCGGATGTTAATCAAGAGAGTAGCTAATACTAAAACCCAAGTTTCGCATTTTGTTTCTTTCTCAATATTTAAATCATGCATCATGATGCAGCCAGTGCTCAATTAGTTTGACACTGATCTACCGTGATGTGATCTAGTAAAGGAAAGAGGCTTTTCTTGGATCTGGAGTTCTGATCAGAGGTGTAATATTAACTTGTTCAGAGGAAGAGTGCTATCAAGGGTAGTATTTCTTCAAGAATCTGTCGTTGATTAGCATCACGAGTTATCACCGTTTGAGGTTATGAGGCGATATGCTCCATTTGAGTAGACTGATTCCACTACAAATGGTCCTTCTCATTTGGGTTGGAATTTCCTTTTGTCTTATGTTTCATTACCAGGGGTCTTCTGACAGCTAAGATAAGGTCACCTTCCTTGAAAGTTTGCTCCTTAACTTTCTTGTTGAAGGCTCTGGTAATTCGAGCTTGGTAGAGCTCAATTTGCTGCTGGGCTTGCAGACGTTTATCGTCTAAAGCCTCTAGTTCTTGGAGTTGCAGTCGATGCTTCTCCTTATTTGTCATCTCTGCTGTCAGGGCGACACGTAGAGATGAAATTTGAATTTCTAATAGAAGTACGGCTTCACATCCATATACCAAAGAGAATGGTATAGCTTTCGTTGGGGTTCGGACTGTCGTGCGATAGGCCTATAATCATTCACCTAATTTGTCGTCCCAATCACGTTGGCTTTTCGAGACAAATTTCTTAAGAAGCTTGCCAATAGTCTTGTTGAAAGCTTCTGCAAGGCCGTTAGCGGCTGGGTAGTATGCTGTTGAGGACACACTCTATTTCCTGAACTTGTTGCAGAACCTCTGAAAAGCCTTACTGACGAACTGGGGTCCATTTTCATGGACAATTCGTCGGGGTACACCAAAATGGTAGATGACGTGATGTTTAACGAATTTGATTATATCAGAGGTCTTTACCTCCCTCAAAGGGATAGCTTCGGCCCATTTAGAGAAGTAATCGGTTATGGCTAAGATGAACCAGTGTCCTTTGGATGATGGCGGCCTTATAGGGCCAACTACGTCCATCCCCCACATCTCAAATGGTCAGGTAGAAGTTGTAGAGCGAAGATACCCTGGCGCTTGATGGATGAAATCGTCATGAACTTGGCAGGCGTGACATCATTTGGCATAAGTGATGGCGTCTGGGATCATCCTGGGCCAATAATACCCTAATCTTTGGAGTTGATCCCCAAGCTTTGGACCAGGTTGATGAGCTCCACACATACCATCATGTGCTTCTTGGAGTACCTCCTGCACCTCTTTTCGTGATAGAAAGCAGAGAAAGATCCCGTCATGCGATCGACGATACAGTGTTCGCGTGACCGCATTATAATAGAATTTGGGAGCTTTCCTTCTAATGGTAGCCGCTTCTTTGGGATTATTAGGGAGAATGTCATACAAGGCATAGTCAATGTAAAGGAATCCCCAATCCCTAGGCTCTGGACTGGCTGACGACTCAAGAGGTTCTTTGACTTGACAATCTCCTGTCGGCTTTTGGTAATCTTCAAAAGCGAATCTTGGGCAATACAAGTCGTGGCTATAAATAAGTATTTTCTCTACTACTCCAGCTGGAAGGGCTAAAGAAGCAGCGAGAGATGCCAGCGCATCTGCATGCGCATTTCGCTGGCGTGGTACGTGATCGATGTAAAAGTTTCTGAACTTTTCGGCCTTAGAGATAGTTGCGTTGTAATAGGGTATTAAGTCTTCATGTCTGACTTCGTACTCCCCGCGAACTTGGTTAACGATGAGTTTAGAGTCACCGTATGCCTCGAGATTCTTAACGCCAATCTCATCGGCGATTTGCATTCCTATCAAGAGGGCATTGCATTCCGCTACGTTATTGGAGCAAGGCTCGGTTAATGAGAAAACTCGAGGAATCACAAAGTCCTGTGGGGAGATGAGTACTATCCCCACTCCAGCTATGACATGTCCTTGCAGACTTGTTCTTGATGCACCGTCGAAGAACAATCGCCACACTTATCTTTCAAAAGATGTTTGGGTCAGACAAACTTCAGTGACCTTGTCTGGGAGATCCTCGTAAAGTTCGGTTGCCCTCGGATCTGGATGCTCAGCCAAGAAATTCGCCACCGCTTGTCCCTTCACGATTTTTTGTGATAAAAACGCATTTCATATTGGGATAGCAGTATGGCCCATTTTGCCAATCGGCCGTTTAATGACGATGCCTTTGTCATGAGTAACCTCAAAGGGTTAACCCTTGATATGACGTTTATAGTCTGGCCCACTAAGTAGTGTCGCATTTTCTAGACAGCGAACACCAATGCCAAACATTCCTTTCCGATCGGGTTGTATCGATGTTCGGCCCCGATTATAGTCCTACTCAGATAATAGATTGCTTGTTCGTATCCTTAATTATTATTCTGGGTTAGTAAAACTCCTAGGGAATGATCCATTGTTCGGACATATATCAGGAAAGATTTTCCAGACACCGGAGCTGCAAGGACCGGTGGTTGCGTGAGATATCGTTTGATCTCCTCGAATGCTTGTTGGCAAGCATCATCCCAAATGAATGAGACACCCTTTTTCATCAATTTGGTAAAGGGTTGGCATCTTCCAGAGAGGTTTGAGATAAACCTTCGGATGTATGCCAGTCGTCCTTGCAATCCCCTAAGTTCCCTGAGGTTCCTCGGAGGTTGCATCTCCTGGATAGCGCGAACTTTTTTCGGGTCTAAATGAATTCCTATGAAAGTTACCACAAATCCTAGGAATTTGCCGCTGGCCACCTCCAGGAAGGATTTGGTGGGGTTCATCTTCAACTGGTGTGCCCGCATGATCTCGAAGATTGTCTTCAGATCAGTTATATGATCACCTTTGGTGCGGTTTTTCACTGCAATATCTTCAACATAGCATTCCACTGTTTTACTCATGTGCTCGTGAAAAATTGCATTCATAGCTCTCTGATATGTGGCCCCCGCATTCTTCAATCCAAAGGGCATGACAGTATAGCAGTATACTGCTCTTTGATATGTGGCCCCCGCATTCTTCAATCCAAAGGGCATGACAGTATAGCAGTATACCCCCAATGGTGTCCTGAAAGAAGTATGTTTTTCATCATCAGGATACATTTTGATTTGATTATACCCTGAGAATCTATCCATGAAGGACATTCGCTCAAACCCGCATGTATTGTCAATCATGACATCTGTGATTGGGAGAGGAAATTTGTCTTTCGTGCAGGCCTCATTTAGATCACGGAAATCAATACAAATCTGGATTTTTCCGTTCTTTTTGACAATAGGGACGATATTTGCTACCCAATAGGATGTTACTCTTCCCTAATGAAGCCAGAGTCTATGAGTTTTTTGACTTCTGACTGGATTGCTTCCATTATTTCTGGACGGAAACATCGCTGCGGCTGTTTGACTGGCTTCACGTCTGAATTAATGTTAAGACGATGCATAGCCACTCGAGGATCAAGCCCAGGCATGTTCTCATAGTTTCAAGCAAAAACATCTATATACTCTTGCACAAGAGATATTAAATCTTCTTTCTCAGAGGATGATAGGCTTTCGCTTATAAAGATGGGCTTAGGATTAGGCTCATCTCTCAGATTAATCTGAGCAACTTTATCCTCCGTGGGTGGCTCGCGCTGTTCAAAGCGCGAGCTGTTCAAAGCGCGTATCTCAGAGAGTATTTAGGTGTTTGATCCAAGGATCTGTATCAGACTGGATTATTTCTTCACCTCTGTCTTCCAGTTGGCTTGCTGAAACCATATATGCTGAAAGTTCTCCGAAGAGGTTGCCAATACTAACATCTGAGTCCCACGATGACGTGCCAGATGAATAGTCATGGTATAGTGACTCTTTAGACTCAGAGGCTGACGAAATTGGGGTTGACACATAACCCAAACCCGTGCGAGTTCGATGGTAATAATCAGGGGATTTACCTTTCGAAATGAAAGACCGGAGCAATGTTCTTCTTCCTTTGCCGAAGTTCAACCCAGGACTGTTTGTTAGATCATACCCCATGCTTTCCATCATTCTGAGTATATATGGCTCATAATGGATGAACTGAGGAGGTTCATTCTCGCTTTCTGACTCTTCACGAGACATCAGTTCAGACTTGATTTGTCTGAAAAGGATTAGTTTTTGGCCTTTGCGTCTTGCTGGGACCATGAATACTGATTCTTACGCATCACTGACATCTTGGTACATTTCGAAGGATGACTTCACTGGTACATGCAAGGATGTCAAAGCATCCATTGCCGACCAGAGGTCATTATCCACTTCGGTACTAGTGTCTGATGGCACGGAATCAGAAGCGAACACAGAAAAGTAAGCCAAATTTAACTCTTCATTAATATACCACCCGCCTACATCATTGGCGGTGTTATTAACATCGAGCTTATTAATGCTCGTTACAAGTGGATCTAATTCCCACATGCACTCTTCTTCCACCTCTGGATCGGTGTCCGCTTCATTATCAGAGTCTGGTTCCTCTGGTTGTAGGTTCTCGTTTGTTCCCAGAGAGTCCTGGTACAGGAGAGAGTCTGTGAAATAGTTCTCTACCCCCTTGAACGGATGCCTTTCAGCAATCAACGTTCGTACCTTTTCACTTCCGTCGATGTATTTCATAACTTAACGGAGAGTGGAGGGGACGATGGAATTATGATGAATCCTTAGTCGTCCAAGCAACAAATTGTATGAGTGTCGGCATCGATCACATAGCACGTCACTTCAGACTTTAAATCCACAATTTGACATTTGAGCTTGATCTTCCCCATTGGGCGCGTACCATTAGCATTGAAATCATAAATGGTAGTCTGGGTGGCGCTCAATCGGTGAGTAGGAATCCCTAAATGTTGCATGACCTGACGAGGGATAATGCTCAACGTGAATCCTGGATCTACCTAAATGTGGCTTACTTCAGACGATCCAATATACCCTGTGAAGTATAGGGGTCGATCTGTTTCCCCTTAACCTGCATATCATCTGCCGTGAAGGTGATGTAGGGAGCATTTTGGGAGGCATGGAGGCAACCTCTACATCTTCCTCCCGTGGTCCAGTCGGTATCTAGGTTATGAAGATCTCGGCATTAGCTAGGGCCTCTCTCAAAGCTTCTCTGGTTGACTTTGATAACCTCAGGAGCTCGTAAAGAGTGATTCAGGCTGGGATATTGGCCAGTTGAGCCAGGACGTCAAAGCGGTAAGGTGTTGTGGATCCTTCCGCGTTATCCTTTGGGAGGGCTTTAGAAAACCGAAGCTCTTTCTGCTTCTCCACCAGTTGTTTCGTGGAGGGCTTGGCTGACTCTGTAGTGGGTTTACGAGGGGTTGCCACCATTTTGTCATACTTTTTTAAATATGACTGGCCCGAACGAGTTTCTGTCACGAGTGGTTGATTAGGTTCTACAGCGAGAACTATTATTTTCTCTTCTGAATCAGTTAGTGAGGGAACATCGGTTTCTGCTTCTCGGAAAGAAGTGCACACCACATTACAGAACAAAGCTTTCGATTTGCCTTTGGACCTTCTGCTGGTAACAGTGGTCCATTGCTGGCCGTCCACAAGGTCAGGATGACCCCACATAATTTCCCCCTGAGGTGTGGGGACAAGTACAAGACCCTTCTCTTGTTGATGGTGAGGGTCTATATTGATCATTCTTAGTTTCCCTCTCGGGATGGGGACTACTCCAGAGGGTGTTGGAGGTTGTCTTTCAAACTAGAGGAATGATGTCATATTAGCCGTCACTTTCTTCTGCTTTGGACGGAGTTTTAGTACCTCTGCATCAATTAGAGCATGAAGGATGTCTTTGAAGACATAACAGCTCTTGGTGGGATGTCCCAGCATCCTATGATACAGGCAGTAGTTAGGATTGTCAGTTTTACCGACTTCTTCAAGATGTCTCACTTCAGGAAGCTTCAATTGTTGCTCTTGTTGAGTAACTTGAACAATGAATCAACATGTTTGTCTTTGAAGGAATACTGTTTATTGGCGCGTGGCTGACTTGAAGAGCCACTTCCCTTGACCGGTTGAGGTTTGGCTAGAGATTTTGTCTCTGTCGCCAAGTTATCTTTCCTTTTTGGTGGAAAAGATATTTCTGGCGTGCGCCTTGTCGACCTTTTGGGTCTAGGTTGTTTTCTTCTGCCCTAACCCTGGCGACAATTTCTTCAGCCTGTTCACCTTGCTGGACCAATTGCTTTCAGGTGCGGCTTTCGACAACTCTTATTTGGGCGAGGAGCAACGTTTGTAGATTGTGGCGGCAAGTTTCTACCAGGGTGGCCTGGGTCATACCGCTAGGACATCGGAGTGCCATATTCTGAAATCTTTCTACAAATGATTTGACTGACTCCCCCTTTCGCTACTTTGTGGCCAAAAGAGTAGGCATTGTAATCTCTGATTCGTCTTCAAAAAAGCGTGTTAGGAAAGCTTCTCCAGATCACTCAAATTTTTAATGAAATTTTTCGGGAGCTTCATGAACCATTCAAAGGCAAGCCCATTTAAAATGCCGATGAACAAACGTGCTAAGATTGCATCATTATCTACCACATTCCCCGTCTGAGACTTGAAGTAGTAGATATGTTGGTTCGGTGACCCTTGCTGTCAAATGGCGGTAGGGTTGGAGCTTTAAACTTGGGGGGTATGGAATAAGGTCCCACTCGGCCGGATATGGCCGGACCACTCCTGCTTCTTAGAGGCCTTTTCGATTAGTAAGGCCACGAGACTTTGCTCCAATTGACTCATTCACTTAGAATGAATCCTTCTATGGTCCGAGTTGCCTTCCCCTTAGATGAGGATTTAGACGACTCAGAAGTAAATTGCTCTTTCTCCTTGATATGCACTGAAGATGAGTTTTCTCCTTCTTTTCGTTTGCCTTTAGACTTTTTAGAGGAGGTTTTGTCAGTTGACTTCCTCTTATCTTCAAGCAATTATGCCAGCATCAGTTTGAGAGAATCGATGGATTCTTGTTGAGCACGAATCATCTCAAATTGTTCCCTCTGGACCTGGGCTTGTTGCTCAAAGCGCCTGGCCGTCTCCTCAGGAGTATTTGTCATGTATATGAAGGCTTCCTTCTCTATGAAAGAGTTCGAAGCCTGTGACTCTGCAATGGCGGAATGGGAGCCATTTACTTCGATGCCCCAAGCCAGGGCACTATAATTGATCTGGGCAATTGCTCCAGTCCGAGTGCGAGTGTGCCGGTACATTCTTTCTGGTTCCGTGTCAGACTCATCGGAGCTGACTACTGGTTGTTTTCCCCTACTCCTACTTGCCATGTTTGCAGTGGCTTCAGGGTACTCTGTGTCAGAGAAGGTCCTCCTCCTGTGGGAGCGATATCTTTTGGCAGATTGGGAAGTTAGGGTCGACTGTCTAGATATTGACTGTCGGCTCGCATGTGAATTGCAACGACACTCAGAGAGCATTGTGATAAGCCGTTTACAGCAACATGATGGAGTGATCAAATTAGCACTCCTCTTCTTTGTTAAATAATATCTTAGATCTGTGGGAGGGGGATCGAAGAGATTAGCCTCAGATTGTCGAGGGCTTTTCAGCTTGTGAGAGTTATCCTTGCTTCGCAAAGCTGAGACGCAAGGTTCTGAGACGCGGAGCTCACGTCCTGCAAAATGAACGCAGCTCTCGCGTTATGGCTCTGAAACGCGAGTCTTGCGCCTCTGCTGAGAAGAGACGCGACTCTCGTGTTGCCGATTGTCGCATCTGGGTAGAGATGCTTGAGAAACGCAGGCCTTCTGGGTCCCGCATATAAATGTAGAGGCGCGGATCTCGTGTCTTGGATGAGGAGCACAGACCTCACGTTTTCGTGGCGTCTGGGAAGCGGAGCTTCAGAAAAGCGAGTTTGGTGAACCTCACGTTTAGGTTTCCAAACGCGGACTTCACGTGTCTGACATGAATCGGAAGGGACGCGGGCTTGAACCTCGCGTCCTACCTCTGTTAGGCAGACAGTTGTTCTAGCTTATAGTTGACGCGCATGCCATCTCTGTCGCTGCTCAGCATTCCGGTTGCGTCGTATGGGTTGATGGGAACCTCAGATAACCTGGCGCTGAGGAAGGGGATGGACGGGTTAAACATCAGCATCGTTAACCATGCGGGTCTCCTGGGAGATGTTGACGTGGGCGTTACGCATGATACGATTAGCCACGACGTCCTTTTTGCCAGTTACGTCTGAGGGGATCTTAGAGCGGACTCGAGAGCAAGTCCTCGAGGAGACTTTGCGGTAGACCCGCGCCTTAGGGCTCTTGGAGCCGAAAGAGAGGAACTCTATATACTTCGCCTGGTCGAACTCCATGACAATGATTCGACCATTTTTTCCCATATAGGTGACGTCACCTTGCGCCACAACTTGCTCGTCGGTAGAGAAAGCAGTCCCCAGCAGAGTCGCCATCTCCTGCTTGGTAGAGGAAAAAATTTAAAGATCGAGAAGTAAATTCTTTATTTCATAGTAAAGAAAGTTATAACGGATCAATAATCCTCTTACAAGAGAGGGGAGATATTCAAGCTTGAGTCTCCCCTTTGTTTAGTGCCGGGTTCTTGATGTGGCGGTGGAAAGTGAATCTTATTTTTCGTTGACTAGGTGAACGTCAGAACCTTTTGGGAATTCTCCTTGAATGGTAGACGAAGTAACACAGCTTCTATCTACCAGGGATCTCAAAGAGATTGTAGGCAAAAACTAACTTGTACGCAGCAAGTTGTTAGAAGAGTTGAACTCTCTCTTTCCTTTTTCCTTCCCGTTCTTTTGACCCTTTTTTTTTTCACAGCAAACTGGGCTATTTATAGAGGTTTCAGGGGGTGAACGTGTCCACTAAAAATACTCCATAATGGGGGTTAACTCCCTCACTACGTCGACAGTAAGTGACCCAGTAATGAGGGCAGTTATAACTGAGATGCAGGTTTTGAGCCTTGCGTTCTGCTACTGAAGTAATGCTTGAGGGACGCGGGTTTCTAGCTCTACGTTAAGTTTCGCGTGAGACGCGGGCTTTGGACTCTGCGTCTTGGCACTGCAATAATATTGAGACGCGGGTTTCAACCCTCGCGTCTATGGTCCTCGCAGTGATGCTGAGACGCGGGTTTCAACCCTTACGTTTTGGTGCTACGCTTGATGGCCATGATTAACCTTGTATCTGGAGTTTGAATTCTGCTTTTGAATGACTTGTCTTCAGTGATTTTAGACAGCCTACACTACCTCGCCATCCCTCCTCTGCGTCCAAGTTGGCAGCGCCCGGCCTTCTCCACCTCTTCCCCATGTGCACTAACACACCCACGGCAGCTCCCCATCACCCACCAGTCTCCTCCTCGGCTGGAGCACGGCCTGAGCTCCCCCAACCGCATTCAGGACAAGTCCCCATCTCTGTCCACACCCCCACCTGCTTCCCCATGTTGTCGGCCTTCCTCATCTGCAACATCTCTGGCGATATCCGCGAGCTTTCGAAAAGCCCCGCCAAAGCTGGCCCGAGCTTCCCACTGCGCTCCTTCTCTTGCCAGTCTGCGTTCGACCGCCGAGCCTTCCTCTTCACCCGCAGCCTCCCCCTCTCGTTCTCTTCCCTCTCTATAAGTGACTCTCATGTTTTCTCTCCCTCTTTCTCTTTCTCTCTCTCTCTCTCTCTCTCTCTCTCTCTCTGTAAATTCATGTACTGTGTTTACTTGTGTGCTAAGTATGTGTGTGTGCACGTGTGTGTGAGTTTGTGTGCATGTGTATGTATGTATGTATGTATGTATGTATGTATTCATGTGTGCATGAGTTCATGTGTATATGTAGCGTGGTGGATGTGCTTTTAGTTAATGTGTAGTGCATGTAGGTATGTTTGTGTATATATGGTGCGCACGGGTATGCATGTATGGGTATTGTGAGCATGTGTGAGTTTATATTATGTATGTGTTAATTTTTTTTGTCCATGGAAATGAATGCATGTGTTGTATTTATGTAGGTGTGTGTTTAATTATATGTGTGTATGTATGTAATAATCTGTGTGCTATTTACCCTGTGTATGTAGTGTATGTGTTTAGGTGCTTGGTTTGTGTATAGATGTGTGAGTGCGTGTGTATGCATTGCATAAGTGAGTGTGTGCTGTGTCAATTTGTGTGCATAAGTGTTATGTGTGAGTGTGTAAGTGTGTATACATGTATGTGTAGTGCTACATGTAAGTGTGTGAGTATTGTGTATGCTTGGGTGTGTGTATGATTACGTGTATATATTGTGTATGTATATGGATGTGTACCATGTATTTATGTTTACGTGTGTTCATGTTTGTGTGATTTTATGTTATAGCGATGTGGATATGATCATGCAATCTGGACCCAGTAATGGAAGACCCAGATTCATGTTCGTCGTGGACCCGATATGCTGGTGATTCGAAGACCGACCCATGAGATGATCTGGAGATATATACCGGTTGTACAGTGCAAGCCAAACGATGATTCGGATCCAAAATCGCGTTATTTCATGTGAGTACCTGTTCTTATGTTATTTTTCTTATTACTGTAGTTCGTAGGCATTTATATGTTAATCGTATTATGTCATGTGATCTTCTGACATATTTTACTAGTGTGATTATTACTTCATGAGATATCAGTAAACATTCACCTTATTTATTTAGTCGATATGAGCGTTTATCAGCATCATTTCATGTGTAGAGGATTATCACTTTTGATTCAAGACTAGTTGTAGTATACCTTAAACTGTGAATTTAATTGATCTTGAGAATGGCCTAGTTGATGTTAGTGGATAAATAGTATATTTATTTGACATATTTATCAGACATTTATTTGGTGATTATTTAGACGGAAATTTATTTGGATATTGAGGGTGGAATAAACATGATGTTACTTTATTAAGATGACTGATTTTCTTGACACTTGGACTTATATGAACTTACTTAGAGTTGGAGTATACCTGAGATTTATATTCTTTACTTGAGATCTTGATCAGTATATAGATGAGATTGATTTAATTAGATTATCATCAGGTGTTGTGCGTATATTTTACCTCTGATATTGATGTGTAACATGATCTTCGTTTTGGATTATTGAAGTAAGAATTTTCGGACTTACCCTGATTACATTAATTGAATATTGATGATCTTATTGATATTGACTATTAGATGTAGAGATGATCTAGATTTCATATTAATCGAGAATGTTACACTCCTTAATTATGATCTTAATTGGATTGGATAGCGATGATCGGTTAGATGTGATAAAGTATACATTTATTTCAGGTTGTTGAGACTTAAATACATCAGTGACTTAGAGGGTGGATATGTCGATGACTTTGAAGATCAGAGTTGATTGAATATTTTACCCTGTATTATTTTGTTCATGCTTGCATGTCATTACTCATCCTGAACATCATGATACTATTTGAAAAACTTGATTGATTATACATGACATCTACCTAATAACTATACTGTTCATGTTACCATAGTTACTGGAAAATATTGTTACACGGTAACAACACCCTTCTGTTATACTTGTTACATATTATGTTATATTGGTATCCTGATCACACATGTTGATTTTGTTACTGTGACTATCACCGAGTTATCCTAGTGATAGGTAACATATGCATTACTTAATCTTGATAATCTGACATTAAACAACTTACATCGGGACTGAAAATATTGATGGAGGAGATAACATTTATATTTTGAGTGGACATAGGATATAGGTTGCGCAGCCGAAAAAGGGCTCCAATGCAGGGTTCCCGTGGGGTGACTGACACCCTATCATATTCCTATTCTTATTCCTATTATATATGTTATACATGTTACCTGACTTGCTATACATATTACCTGACTATCAAGGGATGGGGCCTGGTTCAGTAGCAGGAGTCTGGGCCGTGGTCCCGAGTATGTACGGGACCCACCTAAAGCATGGATAATGTCTCTTCTATCAGTTTCAATATCTTAGGACCTCGATTGGCACACGTGGTAGGCATACTATAGGATGCGTCTACTATATATGACAATTGGTGTTCACTGACATAATTGATAACAAAACTGAATCTTACATTGACATTGTAGATTAAACTTGATATGTACATGTCATGATAGACACCTGACTGGACTCATGACCTTACATATGATATTATTACAGATTGATCTCATTACTCTTAAAGTTAGGTATTGCATATCATCATGATACTTGTTCTATGCCGATTGATATTTATTGTAACATACTTTCTTCTTATTATTGTTTCATTCATGTCATTTCATTATCCAGTATACCTTCATGATAGTATCATATATGCACACACTATTTATGCACGTGCACCTTCCCCTTTATTCTTATACACTGATTGGGAGGCATGACTCCCTGGATTTGCACATCAAGATCTAACTGTATTATCTTCCTGATCAGGTATTTGGAGAGGATTTCACGCTTTACGAGGAGCCTGGAGTTCTCTCTATTCGTTTACTGGTATTCTTACTTTCTTTTATTCCGTCATTTCCTTGATTCCTGATATATTAGACTCATTGCTTATTCTATTCCTTTATTTATCTGCTATCATTGTGTAGAGATTTATATATCATATTCCAGTGATGTTGATTCTTTGTAGTGATTATATAACTTGTTTAGGTTACTTTAAGCTTAGTGTGTATATATGGGGCATTCTCCTCGTGTATATACGTCACCGACTCTCATCGTGACTCTGTTTTCACGTATTTTGAGAAGCGGGGCATGATAGATTTTTCTTGGTATCAAAGCCAGGTTCGACTTTAGTTTTCAAAATAAAAAGGGCCTAGTTCCTACCGATAACTTGAAACAAGTTATATTAATACTGCAATATACATATATTATTCAAACGATGATATTGAGTTCACTTGGAAACCTATTGATCGTCTGTACTTTGAAAATCTAACTCTTGATTTTGATATCCCTGATTCCAACTCTTCTTATAGAGTAATCTGGGTTCCATCTTGATTTGTATTCTTCTTCCCGATTCTATTTTTCCTGATTTTGTCTCTTGGAATTTATCACTCCATATTGAAGCTGGTAGCAGACATCAGAGCGCGCAGTAGAAGCGTGATGGACCCATGATGCAGTGAGAAGTGATGTGAAAGCTTATCCTTCTCTTTAACTTGATTTTTATCATTCACTACTTTATTGAAATTCCGAGGACGAAATTTTTATAAGGTGGGTATAATTTAATATCCTTATTTTATGATACCATATAACTAATAAATAATAGTATTTAAAGTGTATATGTATGTTTTGTATTGATTGTTATTGGTTATCTTATGGGTTATGATTTGTTATTAATCTCTATTATTATTAGTTAGTTATTTGATATTGTTACGAAGGTTAGTTATTGCTATTGTTATTACTATTTTTACCATTATTTGTATTTTTGCATGTGTATTATTATCAAGTCTTTTTCCTTTCCCTTTCATTTCATTTCCTTTTATGTTAACCCATTACCACTGACCCAACCCATTACCACTGACCCAACTCAGCCCAGGGCCCACCATAAGCAGCCCCTTGTGCGATGAGCACACTCCAGACTGGCCTAGCTTCTCCGGCACAACCCATCCCCAGCCTCTCCACTTCCGCAGCACACCCCCTTCTCCAGCCATCTCCACCGTGGACTCCCCCTTCTCCTCTTCATGGGAGGCCACCCCCTCATCTTCTCCTATGGCCATGCAAGCCCTCCTCCTATGTGGTCGACTCCACTACATCGCCATCCTTCCTTCGCGTCCAGGCTGACAGCGCCTGACCTCCTCCACCTTTTCCCCATGCGCGCCAACACACCCACGGCAGCTCCCCATCACCCGCCAGTCTCCTCCTCCTTGGTTGAAGCATGGCTTGAGCTCCCCCAACCTCATTCAGGCCGAGCCACCACCTTTGTCCACACCCCCCACCTGCTTCCCCATGCTGGTTCGACCTTCCCCAACTGTAACATCTCCTCCAGCGAGATCCGCGAGCTCTCCGGCGAGCTCCACCACAGCCAGCCCAAGCTCCCCACTGCCCTCCTTCTCTCGCCGGCCTCCGCGTGTGACCCCGAGCCTTTCTCTTCACTCGCGGCCTCCCCCTCTCACTCTCTTCCCTCTCTATAAGTGATTCTCAGGTTTTCCCTCCCTCTCTCTCTCTCTCTCTCTCTCTCTCTCTGTAAATTCATGTAGTTTGTATATGTGTGTGCTAAGTATGTGTGTGTGCACATGTGTGTGTGTGAGTTTGTATGCATGTGTATGTATGTATGTATGTATGCATGCATGTGTGCGTGAGTTCATGTGTATATGTAGTATGTGTTGGTGTGCTCTTAGTTAACGTGTAGTGCATGTAGGTATGTATGTGTATATTTGGGTGTGCATGGATATGTGTGTATGGGCATTGTGTGCATGTGTGCATTTATATTATGTGTGTGTTAATTTTCTTTGTGCATGGGAATGAATGCATGTGTTGTATTTATGTAGGGTGTGTTTTAATTATATGCGCGTATGTATGTAATAATCTGTGTGTTATTTCCCCCTGTGTATGTAGAGTGTGTGTGTGTGTGTGTGTGTGTGTGTGTGTGTGTGTTTGTGTGTGTGTGTGTGTGTGTGTGTTTAGGTGCTTGGTTTATGTATAGACGTGTGAGTGCGTGTGTGCATTGTATAAGTGAGTGTGTGCTATGTCCATTTGTGTGCATGGGTGTTATGTGTGAGTGTCTAAGTGTGTATACATGTGTGTGTTTAGTGCTACATGGAAGTGTGTGAGTATTGTGTATGCTTGGGTGTATGTATGATTACGTGTATGTATTGTGTATGTATATGGGTGTGTACACGTGTATTTATGTGTACGTGTGCCCATGTGTATTTGGTTGTATGTTATAGCGATGTGGATATGATCATGCGATCCGGACCCAGTAATGGAAGACCCGGATTCATGTTCGTTGTGGATCCGATACACTGGTGATTCGAAGACCGACCCATGAAATGATCTGGAGATCCATGTGCAGTGAAAATCAGACGGCGATTCAGATCCAAAATCATGTCATTTCATGTGAGTGTCTGTTCTTATGTTATTTTTCCTTATTTACTGTGGTCCGTAGGAATTTATATGCTAATTGTATTATTTCATGTGATCGTCTGATATATTTTACCAGTTATGTGTATTACTTCATAAGATATCAGTGAGCGTTCACCTTATTTATTTAGTTGATATGAGCGTTTATCAGCATTATTTCATGTGTAGAGAATTACCACTTTTGATTCAAGACTAGTTGTAGTATACCTTAGACTGTGACTTGGATTGATCTTGAGATTGGCCTGGCTCATGTTAGTGGATAAATAGTATATTTATTTGAGATATTTATCAGATATTTATTTGGTAATTTTTAGATGGAAATTTATTCGGATATTGAAGGTGGAACATGATGTTACTTTATTAAGATGACTGATCTTCTTGATACTTGAACTTTTATGGACTTAATTAGAGTTGGAGTAAACATGAGATTTATATTCTTTACATTGGATCTTGATCAGTATATAGATGAGATAGATTTTGTTAGATTATCATCAGGTGTTGTGCATATATTTTACCTCTGATATCGATGTGTAACATGATCTTGGTTTGGATTATTGAAGTAAGGATTTTCAGATTTACCCTGATTATATTAATTGAATATTAATGATCTTATTGATATTGACTACTAGATATAGAGATGATCTTGATTTCATATTGATCGAGGTTATTACACTCCTTAGTTATGATCTTGATTGGATTAGATAGCGATGATCGCTTAGATGTGGTAAACTATACATTTATCTTAGGTTTTTGAGACTTAGATATAACAGTGACTTAGAGGTTAGATATGTCGATGATTTTGAGGATCAGAGTAGATTGAATATTTTACCCTAGATTATTCTGTTCATGCCTACATGTCATTACTCATCCTGAATATCATGATACCACTTGAAAAACTGGACTGATTATACATGACATCTACCTGATAACTATACTGTCCATGCTACCATAGTTGCTAGGAAATATTGTTACACGGTAATAACACCCTCCTGTTATACTTATTACATATCTTGTTATACTGGTATTCTTATCACACATGTTGTCATTGTTACCGTGACTATCACCGAGTTATCCCAGTAATCTACGTAACATGTGCATTTCTTAATCTTGATAATCTGACATTAAACAACTTACATCGGGACTAGAAAAATTGATGGAGGAGACAACATCTATATTTTGAGTGGACTTAGGATATAAATTGCGTAGCCGAAAAAGGGCTCCAATGCAGGGTTCCCTTGGGGTAACTGACACCCCGTCCTGTTCCTGTTCTTGTTCCTATTATATATGTTATATATGTTACCTGACTTGTTACATGTTATCTGACTACCTTGTGATAGGCCTGCTTCCGTGCTAGGAGTCTAGACCGTGGTTTCGGGTATGTATGGGACCCACCTAGCATAGATAATGTCTCTTCTATTAGTTTCAATAACTAAAGGACCTCGATTGGCACACATGATACGCGTAGTATGGGATGCGTCTACTATAGATGACAATTGGTGTTCGCTGACGTAATTGATAACAAAACTGAATCTTACATTGACATTGTAGATTGAACTTGATATATACATATTATGGTAAATACCTGACTGTACTCATGACCTGACATATGATATTCTTACAGATTGGTTTCATTACTCTTAAAGTTAGGTATTGCATGTCATCATGATACTTGTTTTATGCTGATTGATATTTATTGTACCATACTCTCTTCTTATTATTGTTTCATTTATGTCATTTTCTTATCCAGTATACTTTCATGATAGTATCATATATGCACACACTGTTTATGCACGTGCACCTCCCCTTTATTCTTATACACTCATTGGGAGACCTGACTCTCTGGATTTGCACATAAAGGTCTATGTATATTATCTTTCTGATCAGATATTTGGAGAGGATCTCATGCTTTACGAGGAGTCTGGAGTTCTCTCTATTCATTTACTGGTATTCTTACTTTCTTTTATTTCGTCATTTCCTTATTCCCAATATATTAGACTCATTGCTTATTCTATTACTTTATTTATGTGCTAGCACTATATGTAAAAATTTATATGTCATATTATAATGATGTTGATTCTTCATAGTAATTATATAACTTGTTCAGGTTACTTTAGACTTAGTGTGTATACATGGGGCATCTGCCTCGCGTATATACATCGCCGACTCTTGTCGCGACTCCGTTTTACGTATTTTGGGAAGCGGAGAGTGACAGTTTGAGTATTTGGGTTCTGATAGGGTTTGAGAGAGAATTCAAAGAATTGAGAGCGAGAAAGCTCCTTTCCTTTTTGGGATCGAACTCCATTGGACGTAAGGTCATTGCCACCGCTCAGCCTTTTGCCCGGGCAATGCTGTGACCCACACGAAATCTTGCAAAAATTAACATCTTCAATGGTGGGCCCTACGCTGCCCGATTTCAAACACAGATAAGGGGATCCCGAGCTAAAGCCCCGATGAAATCACCACCGTTTGTGCCTTTTGCTCGGGCACAGCGGTGAAAGTGCTCTAAGAAGAAGCGAAAAAAATAAGAAGCGAAAGGGAATAAGAGACAAGAAGAGATAGCGTCAAGAAGACGAATTTTTTTTTTCCGTGATTTGAATCAATCGGATCTGAGAAGACAGCTGAGAAAGAAGAAGAGGTAGGGAGGTGGTTGTGAGTGAGGTTGAGGAATAGGAATAATTAGGGTTAGTGTTTAGTATATGCCTAGATATAGTATTATAGTATTATACTATTATGTACATAATATATTCTGCATAATATACATGCAAGAAGTCATTCGGGTTTGGAATCTTTTAGTCTTTCGGTCGACAATGTCCCATTGGAACTTACGGTCAGTGAAAACAAAAAATGCTAAAATACACAAGGCACATTCTAAACACAAAATCAAGCAATGTATCCAAAGCCAAAGTAAGGATTTTGATACCAGTATTTTGATCTCTTCTACATGAAGAGTCCCAAAGTTTGAACTAAGACTTCAAAATGTTAATAATCGCTATTTGATCACTTGGTTAAATCAATTATATTCACAACAAACCTATAACAACAGAACATTAAGAAAAAATAAATTAAAATATCCTACTTCATCACCAATAATCCCCACATGAACACTGATAATCTCTAAAATGATGGAACCTGTTATTATCCCTCACAATGATCTCCCTCCCAACGATGCCTGAAATGAACTTAATAGCCTTATGGCAATCTCCGCACACCCTGAGGTTCTTAGTGATCCTAATGGGGATCCCAGGGGGAATGCAGATGAGCCCAAAGGCAAGAGCGAGTTTCTCGCTGTGATGGAGTACCTCAGATTCCTTCTCCTCTTCCTCGAGGTCATAGAGGGCGAACCGGGTGTCAGGCATGTAACCCCGCGCCTGCATGTCTCTCTTGAGCCTGGCCAGCGTTGCTTGGATCTCGGCATTCCTCTCGTGGGTGGTGTCTTTGGCTTGGAAGACGTGGACGATGTTTTTCCATGTAATCCAGCTGCAACCGGCACCCTTCTTGATCCCGACATCCTTCATCTCCTTCCTTACATCCGTTGCTTCTTCCCACCTGCAAGTTTTTGAGGCAATTAGGAACTCTTCAAAAGTTCATGTTCACAAGATTTACTTAGAGCAGCCAACTGTGGATTGAAAAGATACCAGGAGAATATTTTGTGGCTGATTGGCTATCTGATAACACCTAGGATTTCATGGGCTGCAGAATAAACTTAGATTCCAATGGGGGGAGGAATTTTAAATTCTCCAATATGAGCTTTAAATTTCATTTTAAACATCACATTTCCCATTTTTTGGTCCCATGGATATTAGTACTAAAGATACTAGAATTTTTTGAATCTGTAAACTTTGTCAGATTTTTAATTAAAAAAAACAAGCAAGGATCACCATCACCACCATCATCATCCAAAGGACTTCCCATCACAATGGGATCAGTTCAGATAAAAACCTCTGTGCTATTATGCTTGGTTTCCAAGTCACTGTATCAATTTAAATGTGCGCGCACGCAGACTACATTAACTATGCTGTAAGAGCAAGCATCTCACCACCTATATATGTTGGTTCCAAGTTCTTGACTTGGCCAACTAAGATCAAAGATTGCCTTTCTGTAAGAACCTGTAAGTTTCAGGTAGACTAATGGGTACATCCTTGTGCCTTGACAACCATGGAAGTTGTGTACCGTAGTATGTATCATCAAGGGCAGACTGATTTCTATCATTTCTTATAATGAGAGAATTCAATTTGTATTTTGGACGCATACATCAGTAGTGTCTTCGAGTGTAAGATTCCACTAAGAAAAGTTTATGGTAATATTTCTGACAGAGTTTCAAAACATCCTAAAGCTCAGGACTAAGAGCAATTCAGTTGAACTAGAATGTAATATTTTCTGGAGAAAGAATTATGATATTCTCAATCAAACACACATTTTTGACAGTCTTCTTTGAATGATCAAGATAGTTCCATCTGCAAGGAACTAATGATCACAATCATGTTCAAATGAATCACCCTAGCTCAAATGTTAATCTGATTATATGGGAATTTGAAGAACTCGAGTTTCATATTTCCAATAAGTTGGCACGCAGTTTACTATATGATTGGATGTCACATAACAAGGATTTTTTTATTGTGTAGAATTTGATTAATGAATCTACAACATGGTTCTACAACTATAAATTCATACTAAGTATCGAGGATCCAAGCTACAGCCCAAACAGGATTTGAGGACCAGACTCTTACCTGCCAGCTGAGGCAAACATATTGGACAACAAGACATGGTTGCCAGAATCCATTGGGTCAAGCTCGAACAACTTCTCTGCCGCGATCCTTCCCAGCTCCATCTTGCCGTGAATGTGACAAGCCCCAAGAAGTGCCCCCCACACTGAAACGCTTGGTCTCATTGGCATACCTTTAATGAGCTCGTATGCCCTCTCCTCCATCCCTGCCCTCCCTAATAAATCCACCACACAAGCATAGTGCTCCGTCCTCGGCTCAATTCCAAACCTTTCTTTCATAGTCTTAAACAGTTCAAACCCTTCCTTCGCCCTCCCTCCCCTCGAACACGCTGATATGACGCTGACCAGAGTCACATAATTGGGCTTCATTCCTCCACCCATCATCTCCTTGAACAACGCCAGTGCGCGGTTGGCATTGCCCTGTGCTGCATATCCTCCTATCATCGAATTCCAAGTCACCAGGTTCCTTTCAGGTAATTCGGCAAACACCATCTCTGCGTCCTCAACACTCCCACATTTACCATACATATCAACAAGCGCGCTCCCAACAAAGACATTACAGTCGATGCATGACCGCACGGCAACAGCGTGCACCACCCTGCCAAGATCCAGCCCCGAGAGCCCCGCACAAGTTGTCAGAATGCTCGAAATCATAAAGTCTGTGGGCATCAACCCTTCCTCCCCCTCGCTCTCAAATACGTCTTAAACGCCTCTTCCTCCATCCCGTTCTGCGCATAAATCACAATCATCGAGCACCAAGAAACTTCATTCTTCAGTCTCATCTCATCAAACACCAATCTCGCCTCATACACCCAATGACACTTTCCGTAGAAATCAATCAGCCCGTTCCGGACCGAAACATTCGAATAGAACCGGAGCGCACAAGCAGAGTGTGCACTTGATTCCCGAGCAACACAAACTTACCATCCGCGCATGCGTTCAGGAACGCAGTGTACGAGACCTCATTGGGCGAGAGGTCCGCCGACCGCATCAGCCCGACGAACGCAGAGACGGCATCCTCAGGGGAGCCGTCAGAGACAGCATTAGTGATGACGGCGTTCCAGGCGACGACATTCCTGTGAGGCATTTCGTCGAACAGTTTCCGTGCGTCCCGGGGTCGGCCGGACTTGAAGTACATGTCCTCGGCGGCGGAGGCCACATAGACGTCGCATATGAGGCCGCTCTTGATGGAGAGAGAGTGAATTTGGGAGCCGGCGAGGGCGGAGGGGTCGCGGAGGGAGGCGGAGGCCTTGAAGGCGGAGGGGAGGGTGAAGTCGTTGGGGCGGAGGGGGTGGCGGAGCATGAGTCGGAGGAGGGAGAGGGAGAGGAGGGGGCGGGAGTTGTGGGCGGAGCCGGAGATGAGGGCGGTGAAGGAGGGGACGGAGGGGGAGGGGTCGAGGGAGAGGAGGCGGAGGGCGGGGCCCGGGAGGTCGAGCTTGGAGTAGAAGTTGATGAGGTGGGTGGTGAGGAAGGAGGGGAGGGTGTAGGGGGTGAAGGACTTGAGGGCGAGCGCGTGGGCGGAGCGGCCCAAGAGAGGGGAGCGGGTGGAGATGGCGCGCTCGATGGCGGCCGCAATGGTTTGTGGGTGGAGGAGGGAAGACATGGGGGCATCTCACATAGTCGTCACACGGGCAGTCGAGAGAAAAAGGAAAGGAAGTTTGTATTGGCAGAGGGCGGGGGACCAAGGTAAGAGTAGTAGAAGGGTTAATGGGTGGTTTTAGGGTTTGAGTAGGGTTATTAACAAATCTTATACAAAATATAAAAAATATCTCTTAATTTGTCGAGAGGGGCAGATTCGTTAACTCTTTATTTTGTATTTGGTAGGTTAAGAAAGAGTTAATTTGTACAGATTTCACTGTTATGCATTAATAGTAAGAAAGTTTTTTTTTTGTAATTTACTCTACTTAAACCAGCTAAATGCAAAATGAACTGTCACTACTCTTGGAAACAGGGCCGACCCTACCACAAGACAGGTAAGGCAACGTCCTAAGCCCTCACCTAGCATACAGGTCTCAATTTACCCATATGATATCATATATCTAAAAGAAAATTAGTGTGTAAAACTAATCTCGTTGCTCCTCTAATTGCATGCCAATGTGGCACAGTGATTTGGGCACTTGAACTTGGTGCTGTGATCTCGATTTCAATTCCTAGTAGGTTATACATTTATTCTCTCTTTTTATGTGTTAAAGCTTTTATGAGCCCCATCAGGGCCAAGAGAGTGCTTTATCTTCTCTTTTAACTCTAAAACTTTGAGAGGAAAAAAAACTCACTGCTCCTTGAAGATGAAAAGACAAAAGAATAATCTCTATTTATTTCATTCTAAATCTCTTCCTTCTCCCCCTCCTAATTTCCCTTAAACTCTTTGTTTCCCTTTGAATAAGTCATCTAGGTGATCTCGTCTGCAAGTTCAGCTCTTGACGTTCTGCAAGTCTTAGTCCTCAAGCTGATTCTTTCTATTTTTTATTTTCTTTTGTTGGTGATGAGTATGTTTTGAAAAATCTTTGTATACTAATTGCACATATAATGATATGTAAAGTTTAGGTCTTATCTAAATTGTCTGAAGACTTGAGAGAGAATTCTGCATTGCATCTCTTTTTGT
This sequence comes from Agave tequilana, assembly GCA_038442645.1. Taxonomy (NCBI): domain Eukaryota; kingdom Viridiplantae; phylum Streptophyta; class Magnoliopsida; order Asparagales; family Asparagaceae; genus Agave; species Agave tequilana. The sequence goes on from JAVJIF010006535.1 coordinate 81,955, forward strand.
CATTGAAAAAAATCTTTTTCTGCATCTGTATATCATAATATAAAACAAATCACTCACTAAACCAGCTCACCACAGCTCTTCTGAAAGAAATATTTAAATCATCAAAGAATTCTGATAAAATCTAGTTATGTAGACAAATTAAGTTGTATAACATCTTTAAACTTTAATTGTTGATTTCTCAAAGAATAGTTGTTGATTTCTTATGTCTCTATCTTACGTGTTGTGATTACAGCGGCCTTCCGTTTACTGTGTCGGGCTGAGGAAGGTTTCATCTCCTGTAAAGTTCTATCGTTCTCTAAGATTTTATTTTTTAATATATTTGTTAGCTCCTATCAAATATCTCAGAAGAAGGAAAAATGTACTATAAATCAATTTTTACGTAATATAATAAAGACGCTTGGTATATCAAATTAAGCTACTATTAGAAGGGCTCTTTTCGAACTTCCGCCTAAAACCTCACCATGTCTTGGAACAGCCCCGCTCGGAAAAGTAAAAAAAATATCACCAATTTGTAACGATAAGATCCATGTGAACTCTAACAAACTGGAGAAAGAAACATATATTCCAGTAATTATTTGTTAGGAAACATTTGTATAAAAGCTTTATAATAAATTCGGCACAAAAGGCCTCTTGCGCCCTCATTTTACATCAACAAACAAGGCAACATATCATCGTTGCCTTCGTCCTTCCCCTCACTAGCTTAGACACTCAGCGAGGGTCCTGTTGGAGTTGGCTCAATTTTCAACTCATTTATTATTGCGCAATTCTGCGTGTGACTTTTCGGATATGGTGCGGTCTTCTTCGAGCATGGTGCAGTCATGCTTTGAGCTTGATATTCTACACGGAAGTTGTAGAGGTACATGCATATCTTTGAATGGTCAAGGAGACGAAGCGTCCTCAAAGGCCTATAAATAGGCAAGCTCATTGTTGTAGAGCTGATCACTTGATCAAGCATCTTCTTCACTTGTTCTCTTGAAAGTATAGAGAGTGTGAGGGAAAGTCTCTTGTGTTGAAGAGAATTTTAAAGTTGTGAGAGTTGTGTGGAAGTTGGCGTAGTCGGGAGTGCCAAGTGCCTTATATCCCTTTTGTTGATTCCACCATAGTGAAGCCTCCTCCGAGCCTCAAGCTCAACCCGTGGTTTTTCCCTTTTGGGTTTTCCACGTAAATCTCGGTGTTCATCTGTGTTGCCTCTCTCTCTTTCTATTTTGTTGTTTGCTATCTAGAACAAGATTCTATTGTGACGTTGATCTTCACGCCAACAAAGTGGTATCAGAGCAAGGTTGGAGTGTTCAAGATGGCGGAAGAGAAGTCAACAATCGGCGGTGTGAAGGTTGAGTTGAAACCATTTGATGGACGGAGCAACTTCACCTTATGGCAACGGAAGATGAAGAACATCTTGATACAACAGGATCTTCACATGTGCATTTTAGGCGTCGAGTCCAAGCCGGAGACAATGACTACAGAAGCCTGGAACAAGGCCGACATGAAAGCTATGAGCTTTATTGAGCTACACTTATCCGATGAAGTCACCTACAATGTGATGGAAGCAACAACCGCCAAATGCACATGGGAGAAGTTAGAGAAACTTTATATAGGTAAGACTCTATCCAACAAACTTTTCTTAAAAGATCAGTTGTATAATCTTCGTATGGAAGAAGGAGATGATCTTATGGAACATCTAAATTTATTTAATCGTTGCATTAACGATTTGTTGCGAGTTGAGATCAAGTACGAGGAGGAGGACAAAGCTTTGCTTTTACTACGGTCCTTGCCATCATCCTTCAAGCATTTTCGAACCACACTCATGTTCGGCAAAGAGACTCTTCGGTTCGAGGAGGTTGTCCAAGACATTATCTCTCATGTCAAGATGAACAAAAGCACAAGTAATGACTTGAAGAATGAATGTCTACTCGTCAAAGGATCAAATGAATGGGGACGATCCAAGGAGAAAGACAAGGGACGGACAACCGCTGGAGATCAAAGTCTAGGAACAACAAGAATGTGGAGTGCTACTACTGCCACAGGAAGGGACACATCAAGAAACATTGCCGAAAGTTCAAGGCGGATCAGAAGGAAGGGAAGATGTGTGAGAATCCTTCTACGGCCCCTCTCACCACAGAAAACAAAGGTGAACTTTTCTCGGTTTCTTCGGGTAAACCAATTTCAGACTTATGGATTCTTGATTCTGGTTGTACCTTTCATATGTGTGTAAACAAGCATTGGTTTGATACATACGAGAAGAAGGATGGAGGTAAAGTTCTCATGGGGAACAATGTCGCATGCAAGATCATCGGCATAGGCACTGTGAAAAAAAGATGTATGACGGCATCATACGTACTTTTGGAAATGTGCGACATGTTCCTGCTCTCAAGAAGAATCCGATCTCTCTCGGGACTCTTGATGCACTCGGCCTCACCTACTCTTCCGGTGGAGGAAAGATCAAGATTTGCAAGGGCTCATTGGTGGTCATGCGAGGTGAGAAACTTCCCAACAATTTGTACAAGCTTAAGGAGATACTATTTCGGGTGGAGCTGCTATATCCACGCCGAAAAGTTTAGATGAAGATTCAGCTCAATTATGACATTTACGTCTTGGCCATATGAGTGAGCGAGCCATGGAGGAGCTTCACAAAAGGAAACTGCTAAAGAATATAGAGTTTTGCAAGCTGGACTTCTGCAAGTACTGTGTACTTGGAAAGCAATGCAAGGTATCATTCAAGCCTACAAACAAGGAGAATCGCGCTAAGGAGGTTCTCAACTACATTCACTCTGACGTATGGGGCCGGCACCGACAAAATCCAATGGTGGTGCCCGCTATTTTGTCACGTTTATGGATGATCATTCACGGAAGATCTGGGTCTACTTCATGCGGGAAAAATCTGAAGTTTTTTTGAAGTTCAAAGAATGGAAGGCCGAAGTAGAGAATCAAACTGGGAGCAAGATCAAGTACTTGCGCAGTGACAATGGAGGTGAATATCGAGATGGCAGATTCTTGGAGTTCTGCAAGAAAGAAGGTATCATTCGTCACTTCACCGTGAAGAAGACTCCACAGCAAAATGGCGCAGCAGAAAGAATGAACCGAACTCTCATGGAGCGAGAGAGATGCATGAGACTTCATGCAAGATTGCCTGAATCTTTTTGGCAGAGTCTGTTAACCATGCTGCTTTCTTGGTTAACAGGTCACCATCAAAATTACTGGATTCCAAATGTGCAGAGGAAGTTTGGTCCGGTAAGGACATCGATTATTCTACTCTAAAAGTTTTCGGATGCAAGGCGTATGTTCATATCCCCAGTGATGAACGAAACAAGTTGAAGCCAAAGTCACTCGAATGCATTTTCCTCGGTTTCGAGAAGGGAGTGAAGGCCTACAGACTCTGGGATCCGAAGAACAAGAAGAAGGTATTGAGTAGAGATGTTGTGTTTGATGAAAGGCTTGGAGCAGAAGCTACTGGAAAAGACGAGGTTTGTAAAGAAAATCATTATATTGAAATTCCTTTTTCAACAGAAGATTCCTTTGCAGAGAATCAAGCTGAGGTGGAGCCGCCAGAGGAGCAACAACAAGCTGAAGAGGTTCATGAAGAACCTATGAGCATAGCACAGATAAGACCAAGAAGAGTTATCAAGCCCCCTCAATGGTTAGGTTGGGAGGATGAGGCCTTCTATGCACTTTTAATTAGCGAAGAAGATCCATCAACTTTCAAAGAAGCTTTAGAAAGTAAAGAGCGGAAAGAATGGATGGCTGCTATGTCGGAAGAGATGACATCTCTTCACAAAAACTCTGTTTGGGAGTTAGTTCCTAAACCAAAAGATCAAGGATCATCAGTTCCAAGTGGATTTATCGGAAGAAAGAAAGCTTAAGTGAGACAGAGGCACCTACTTACAAAGCAAGGTTAGTTGCAAAGGGGTTCTCACAAATAGAGGGAATCGATTATGATGAAATATTCTCTCCAGTGGTCAAGCATACATCTATTAGAGTGTTGCTATCTCTTATAGCACAGCATGACATGGAGCTAGAACAGCTTGATGTGAAGACGGCATTTCTTCACGGAGATTTGGAGGAAACTATCTATATGACACAATCAGAAGGATATGTTGAAGCAGGAAAGGAAAATCATGTATGCAGATTGAAGAAGTCTTTATATGGACTCAAGCAATCTCCGAGGCAGTGGTACAAACGCTTCGACTCGTTCATGCTCCAGAATGGTTACAAGAGAGGTAAGCATGATTGTTGCGTCTACTTACACACATTTGATGATGGTCACATAATCATCTTAATGCTTTATGTGGATGACATATTGATTGCATGTCGGGATACGTCAAAGATAAATAAACTCAAGAAATATTGAGTTCAGAATTTGACATGAAGGATCTTGTGCCGCCAAGAAGATCCTTGGAATGGAGATTAAGAGAAACCGGGATAACATGAGGTTATATCTTTCTCAGAGCAAATATATCGGAAAGGTGCTTGAGAAGTTTCATATGGTAAATGCTAAACCCGTATCCACTCCATTGGCTACACATTTCAATTTAAGTGCAAAGCAAAGTCCGTCTACTGATGATGAAGTTCAAGAGATGAAGAAAATTCCGTATGCAAGCGCTGTTGGGTGCTTAATGTATGCGATGGTATGCACAAGACCAGATCTCGCTCAAGCTATGAGCATGGTATCAAAGTATATGTCAAATCCAGGAAGAGAGCATTGGCAAGCTGTCAAGTGGATTATCAGGTATTTAAAGGGCACCAGAAATAAAAGCATTATGTTTGAAAGACAACATGACGACGCGTGCATCACTGGTTTTGTTGACTCCGATTATGCTGGAGATTTGGACAAGCGAAGGTCTACTACAGGCTATGTTTTCACTTATGGTGGAGGACCAGTATCTTGGAGATCTATGCTCCAAAAGGTTAGTGCTTTGTCTACTACCGAAGCGGAGTACATGGCTTTGACAGAAGTTGCCAAGGAAGCTATATGGCTCAAGGGTTTGGCAAGTGATTTGGGTTACAGCAAGCTTTTGTAACAATTCAATGTGATAGTCAGAGTGCCATTTATCTTGCAAAGAACCAGGTCTTTCATACAAGGTCAAAACACATTGAAATCCGTTATCATCGGATTCGAGATTGGCTCAACAATGGAGAAGTCGAGGTGAAAAAAGTTCACACAGACGAGAATGCTTCTGACTTCTTAACAAAACCAGTTACAGCTGAGAAGTTCAAGCATTGCTTAAGCTTACTAAATATGAAGAGCTGTTAGTTGGCATGTGCACCTAGCCACCAGAGGTGCGGGAAGGTGAGTTGGTACTCATCAAGGTGATGAAATTGCTCATGAATGAGCAACAGTTGTTCCAGAGTGTTGTGTCATCTCTGAAGATTTGGACATCTTGCCAAGGTGGAGATTGTTGGAGTTGGCTCAATTTCTAACTCATTTATTGTTGCGCAATTCTGCGTGTGACTTTTCGGATATGGTGCGGTCTTCTTCGAGCATGGTGCAGTCATGCTTTGGGCTTGATATTCTACACGGAAGTTGTAAAGGTACATGCATATCTTTGAATGGTCAAGGAGACGAAGCGTCATCAAAGGCCTATAAATAGGCAAGCTCATTGTTATAGAGCTGATCACTTGATCAAGCATCTTCTTCACTTGTTCTCTTGAAAGCATAGAGAGTGTGAGGGAAAGTCTCTTATGTTGAAGAGAATTTTAAAGTTGTGAGAGTTGTGTGGAAGTCGGCGTAGTCGGGTGTGCGAAGTGCCTTGTATCCCTTTTGTTGATTCCACCATAGTGAAGTCTCCTCCGAGCCTCAAGCTCAACCCGTGATTTTTCCCTTTTGGGTTTTTCACGTAAATCTCGATGTTCATCTGTGTTGCCTCTCTCTCTTTCTATTTTGTTGTTTGCTATCTAGAACAAGATTCTGTTGTGACGTTGATCTTCACGCCAACAGGTCCACCCTATCATTAGGTTGGTGAGGCAACCGCTTAGGACCTCACCTAATGAAGGAGCCTCAATTTATTCATATGATATCATATATCTAGAAGAAAAATATTGTATAAAATTAATCTTGTTGCTGCTCTAATTGCATGTGAATGTGGCATGTCAGTTGGGGCACTTGAATTTCGTGTTGAGGTTCTCGAGTTCACTTCCTAGCGGGTTGTACACTTGTTCCTTTTTTTTCCGTTTCAAAGCATTTATGGGTCTCATCAAAGTCAGGGGAGAGCTTTTCATCTTCTATTTTTAACTCTAAAACTTAAAATAAAAAAGAATTCACTACTCCTTGAAGATGAAAAGACAAAAGTATAATCTATATTTATTTAATTCTAAATCTCTCTCCCCTCTCTCCCAATCCCAATTTCTCTTAAACTCTTTGTTTCTTTTGAATCAAATCCTCAAACATTTAAAAGATCCTCAAGGAGATATCGTCTGCAAGTCTCAGCTTTTGATCTTCTGCAAGTCTCACTCCTCAAGGTTATCCTCATCTAGTTTTTATTTATTTTTTGTTTTTTACCCAATAATTCACAATTCTGAAAGTTTTCGAATTGTTTGATTGTTCTTTCAATAACTCTTTCCGAATCTATTGGATTGTTATTTTTTTGAACATTTGAAACATAAGCATACAGACAAATTAAGCTATTTAATATCTCTAAATTTTAATTATTGATTTCTCAAAAAATAGTTGTTGATTTCTTATATCTCTTTCTTACAGGTCGTGATTACAGAGGACTTCCGCTTATTGTTTCGAGCTGAGGTCCTGAGGTTTCATTATTCTGGAAGATTCTATCATTTTCTAAGATTTTAATTTTTAATATATTTGTAAGCTCCTGTCAAACATCCAAGGGTGTTAATATATTATGTACAATATAAATCAATTTTTTACGTAATATAATAAAGATTTTTGATATACCAAATTAAGCTACAAATAGAAAGGCGCCTTCAGAATTAGCCTCTGGGCACCAAAAACCAAACTGTCCCTATTAGTCGTGACGAACATTGATGAAAAGGCTCTTACCAAAAAAAGGCTAAAATGACAAACGCGCCCTTCACTACAACTTGAAAGAAAAAAAGAAATTCTACTCATACTCACCCTCTTTACTGTCTACAGCCTATTCTTTTCTTTTCACCAACTTATCAATTTCAAGTTATCATAATTTACTCTGTGCACCTTTAAAATTTCTCAAAATACTTTTTTCTGTCTTATCACTGGAGATGATTAGGCCCTTTAACAGAAGGGTTGCCAAAGAGTCCTTAGCCGGAGCATTGATGAGGGGGAATTCGACGAGGGCATCATTCTCTGGCACATTGCCACAGATTTTTGTTATCACACTGATGACACTGATGACAACAAAACAAACAAGGTCGACAAAGAGACGAGTAGAGCTATATCAAATAACATGTATCTTCTGCTGCAGCGTCCATTTATGCCGACTGTTGGCATCAAAAGGATCAGGTTGGCGACACTTGTGCTGAGGCTAAGAAGTTTTTTCAACAAGAGGAATTTGTTGTGGATGAAGAAGAAGCCAGAAAACTTTCAAAACAAGAGAAAAGGAGCAAGGAACTAGAATAGGTTTGCACGTTGCTTCTCGCGGTAGAATCTGAAGTCCCACCTATAGAGGTGAAAGGAGACAGGAACAAATTAGTGCCCTTCGATGGTTGTAGACTTGCCAAGGATCTGTGCAATTTGATACCAAGAGAGAAGAGAGGGAGGGTCATCAGTTCAGTTTGGGTGGAGATGTTGTGCGTCGCTGCAAGGAATTGTGGGGGAAACGTTCATGCATAACAGCTGAGCACAGGAGCTGAGTTTCTTACTCACGTCTGGTTTCTGATCGCTCATATGGGAATTGTGGAACATTACAGAGTAGAATCTGGGCATGCCAGCACTTGGCTTTTGTAAGTGTGTCTTATTTTTCACCTCCACCTCCACCATCTTTCCTCATTTTATTTCTCTCTCTAGGAAAAAGCCCCAGCAAAGAGAACTGAATTGAAACAAGCTCCAGCAAACGAGGGTATTATAGATTTTTCGGGTAAAATTATAATTTAAAAAATCATTTTAAGGGTGAGTGTAGACAGTAAAGAAGACGGATGTGAGTAAAATTTTCCAAATAATATAAAGCATGAAATGAGCTGTGTTATTTCAGCTCATCAAAGCCCACTATGGTATCCCTACTTATTTAATGGGGGATCAAAGGCCGGCACATTATTAGGCCTAAAAAGTGTCGGTGCAACCATTTCGCGTCTCTATAACACGTTAGGATTTCTGTTGATAAAACTAATCTTTCACTAGCCTAGTGCATTTGGCCGAGTGGCATCATCCCTCCCTCGTGTGTTCGGAGGTTCTACGTTCGACTCCAAGTTATCAACTGGGTAACATTGCAAGTAGGTAAGTCTTCTGAACCAAAAAAAAAAAAAAAAAATCTAATCTTATACTAAGATTTATATGCAAACCAATATGTGTTTGGGGTATGACTACATTACGTTACATCATTTCAGCCTGTTTGTTTCCCTGCAGTTCAGGCATCTCAACTGAAGCAGCAGCTCCAAGTTGCATTTTCCCGTGTTTTTCCCACAAGTGGGTACAATACAACAGAAAGCTAGCTGCTGCCAGACAATCAAGGCGGGCAACATGATCTTGCAACAAGCTCTACAGTGCAAACGCGAGCCATCTTAGTTGAGCAAAGGCACACATCGCCGCCTGCAGGCCACTCGCATGTTCTACGTCATGGAACCATCGAACACGCACGGGCTCCATCACCAACCCCTGGGTCTCAAATAATTCCCGGTTCCTGATTCCGGAGAGCAAACCACAGAATTTGCGGACAAATCAAACGACATGACATTTCCAAGGCCCTGTCTCTGTCACCACTCTAACAGAACTCTCCACATCTAGTTACGCCTAATTAACTAGAAGCACTATAAACACTACAAAAAAGACTTGGGGAAGAAATAGAAAAGAAAGAAAATACGCATGCGTTTTCCTTGACCCCATACGCATTAGTTTTAGAAATCAATCTGACAACTAATCAATGTCACCGATCTAATTGGCCAGGTCGGTGAATATCAGGTATTGGCCAGATCGGTGAATATCAGGTGAGAGGTTTTCCGTTCAATAGAACGTTACAGAACCACCTTTCAATTACCTTCCTTGGTTAAACACCAATTCCACTGGTATCAGGGTGAGAGGCTTTCCGTTCAATAGAACGTTATAGAACCACCTTTCAATTACCTTCCTTGGTTAAACACCAATTCAACTGATATTAGTAAATTTCTCCGCTACGGTGCTAACGGCTATTAGTAAATCTCTCCGCTACGGTGCTAAGGGGTTACTGAACGCTGGTTTCTCAAAATACAACACTCCTTCACGGTATTTTACAAACACCCACTGTAGAGCAAGGAGGAGGAGATAGAAGAATATTCTTCTTTAGAAGTTTTGGAGTCCGAACAGTTGTAACGGATCGTTCTAGACAGGAACCGCACAGACCGTTGCAACGGTTCACGTGCGATTTCCTGTCAGCCGTTGGCTGACGGTGGCGCGCACGCATATGGGCATGGTTTCCCCTAATCGCCCGCGAAAATTCCAAGTACCCACATAAGGCACACCCTTTGTTCCCATTTTTCTCTAGTTAAACACTTCAAATTTATATCACATGTCGACTAAATGCTTTTAACTACCTTTAGTCTCCTCTTTTAGCTTTTGAATTAGCCAAACTTTAGATTTGAATATCTCATTCATTCGAAATGAGAATTGAACATGTGAATATACCAAGTTCATCCCTAATGGAAGGAGAACACACTCCAACCATTATCCAATTGATTCTATCAACGGATCTCGCCATAATTCAACTCAAAGATTCACATTTAATTCTTCATATTTCCCAACAAGCCCACACTAAGTGAAGGACTTAGGGCACTTAATCGATGTGGGACTATTTATTCGACCCAAATCCCAACCCCCCCTCGAACAAAGAGTCTCCCCTGCATCCAACTCTTCACTGCGTAGGGTTGCGGCACGCCTTATGTGAAATACCAAGTGCAGTCGGTCACTCATCTACACCGCGTAACAGGCGAGCGCTCGCCCATTACAAGGAGCACCACTGCCAAATTTCTCGAGAGCCTATTGCGCCTTTTTGCACCAGTGGGGTGGGCCAGGCCCATTGCGGCTTTGCGCCATTGGGGATCTACATCGTCGAACATCACCCACATACACGACTAAGTTCGGGGCATGACTCTGATACCACTTGAAGGACTTAGGGCACCATCCCAAAAGACTAGCATGTTAGGTGGAGTTGTCCAAATACTTATATACCCAAGACCATCCCCACGTCTAGCAGATGTGGGACTATTTGTTCGACCCAAATCCCAACAATAAGAGAATCAATGATCCTCTTATAAAGAATTTAAAGATTTGTTCCTTGCAAACTGACATCTTATCAATGTGTCGGCGTAAAATGATCGTCTTCTAATATTTGTATGTTGCTCACACACATGAATCAAACCCTAAATGAAATTTTACTAACCAAATTAATGGAATGAAGCCCAACAAAGTACAAAAAGACAAAAAGATAAGCCAAACTTCAATAATAATGAAACATGCGGACTTTGCCTTCATTGGAGAAACATCGGCACCACTGCTGCTAACTTCCTTGCCAACAACCCTGCCATCTCTAGAGTGCTGATCCCTGTAACCAGCCAAATGACAAGATGATTAACAACAGCTTCCATAAAAGGTCTAGTGGCAACAAACAAGAAAACAAACTCCAGCCTCCCAAAATTTCTCAAAATTTCGGGGCCGTGATATGAAGTTTGAAGAATACAGGAATTTACTGAATTTGTTGCGTAAAAGGTCAGTTCATTTATTAACTGCGTTAGCATAAATCGTCAAGTCTAGGAATCTATATATGTACGAGAAACTGTACGATCTCGTGCGTGTATGTGCATGTTTATGCATGCAAGAACCTAGCTGCAAATACGCCACCAAAAGACAAGAAGACTCAACTCCTAAAAGAGACTCGATGATAAATGAAACACAGCGAGACGCAGGCCCTAGACTCCAGTGAAATGTGCATCAGCTTCCATTACTGGAGCTGGGAGCTTCACTGTCAGCTTTAGCTTAAACAAAGGCCATACAACTTTATTATTTCCTTCCGACTCAACCCAGTGATGCCCCTTTATTGCGTTGTTCCTAGTGTATCGGTCAGGTAAACTTGCTTAAGAAACGAGGGCCTGCTTGCAAACAATTTTAGCTCATGGGTTTACTTTCTCTAAAAGACAATACAAGCTATGTTCAGGGTTTATTTTCGGCCTGAATCAAAGTCGTACTGGCTTGTCTAATGGTTATGTTTAATGGCAAGTGGCTGCAGCTACTGGAGCTAGTTGAGGGAACACGGTTAGAAAGGACCTTCAAGCAACATAATAGAACTCATTAGTTTGCAAAAATTGATAGTCCGTATAAAGCTACAAAAATAGACTGGTGGAATTGTTCACTAGTTTGTGAACCCATAAAAATGTATCAGAAGACTAATTCTTGTTCTTGTAGGCCAAAGGTCCAAACGGGAAAACCTACAACATCGATCAGGCATTAAACAAGTCAAGAATGTCCAACCCACAATATATGTCAAGTGAACCACACAACCTCCCATCAGAAGTAAAAGAAATCATATAATGAATAATTAGGGGTGGCACAGTTCTACACAAATGCAAGAACGAATAAGCTTTTTCATACAGTAGTGATTACATAAAATTAGCGCTGAGAAGAATAAAATAGAGATGAATGACAAGGAGCAAATTCACTTGTGACCTTGATCTTAAACAACACACTGTTTGATCAACACAGGATTTTCCCTAATGCCAACCATGATATGATTGAACTATTCCACATGACATGATAACCAATAATTGTCCTTCTGATCTCATTTCAGGGAGCAATACCCTTTTGTATTCAGACTTTGCTCAAATAATCCTAAGTTACGCTTACTATTGTATAATTTGAAGTCCCTCTAATACTCATCTACATTTTAAAATCATGTAACAATGTCTTGTTTTACTGTATTTTATCCTATCTGATGAAATAACTCCAGCTTGTATTCAGATTAGGTTCACATATCAAAGACAAAGCTCAAGCTCGTTCAAGTTAAAGCTGAATCATGGACTCAAGCAATCACTAGGGGTGCAAAACTTGGATAATCAAGATAGAGGGCAGAAGACGTTGATATAACACCAAATAAACAGATTGATAGATAATACAATAGCTGCCAGCCTAGGGACACTTAGGATAGTTGACCACCTTAAGAAGTGCTGTCTTCTTGACATATATAACACATAGGTTAGAATGATTAAATCCCTTAACAAGTTCGTTTACACATGAAGCACACAAGTACTTATCAGTCATCATTGAATTGGAAACCAGAATGCTAAGAAAGATTATATGCTTACCTTTCACTATGCTGCTCAAATTGACTCTTCCTTCTGATAGATAAAGAAGGAGAAGAACACTTATTTGTGTAATGACAAGATACAACTAGTTATGGTTCTTGGTTGTGTGTGTGTCTACAAACACAAAAACACACACACACACACACACACACACACATATTGATCACATGTTTACGCTGATTTAAGAGAAACAATAGGAAACATTGATTGAGAGAGAATGAGAAACACATGGTGCATGAGTCTCATAAGTCCTATCTGCTCTTATCTTCATGAAGAGATTTTAACATCTGATTGATTTCATAAGGAATTTCTTTCACATGAATCACATATTTCACATGAGTCATGTATTGTCATTGATATCTCTAACACCCCCGCAAGCGAAGCGGGTTCGAAAGAACTGAGAGATTGCTTTTCAGCATAGAAAATCTTAATGAGTTCAAAGGTTTAGTAGAGATGACTGCTAGTTGGTCTTTAGTGCTCACAAACTGAACATTCAGGACTTCATTGGCAACATAGTCTCGCACAGAATGAATGTCGATCTCAATATATTCGGAGCGTGAGTGACGAATAGGATTGATCGAGAGATATGTTGCACCGAGATTGTCACAGAGAACTATTATGGGAGATTGTGAAAGTCCAACCTCACAAAGTAATGACTGCAACCAAACGACCTCTGCTGCAGCGTTGGTCACGCCTCTCTACTCTGCCTCAGTGCTAGATCGTGGAACAATGCACTGCTTCTTCGAGCTCCAAGAAATGAATTTGTACCAAGAAAGACACAATAGCCACTGGTGAATTTTCGATCATTGATCGACCCTTCTCAATCTGCATCGGTGTAAGTAGTAAGCTGTACAAAAGAATGACGAGAGTGAAAAGGTCATGCTGAATGATAAATTTGAGGTAACGGAGGATTCTTTTTACAGCGCTCTAATGTTCATCGATTGGAGCTTGCATGAACTGAGCGACCTTGTCCACCGAGAAGACAATATCGGGTCTGGTAAAGCTTAGATATTGTAGAGCCCCAACCGTACTTCAATAGACAAAGGGGTCAGAGAGATGTTTGACAATAACCTTGGAGAGCTTACAGGAAGTAGCCATAGGCGAGCTGACGGACTTAACACCGTCCATCTTGAGCCGGAGAAGCAAGTCATAGATGTATTTCTATTGAGAGAGAAAGAGACCTGAGGGTGTACGGTGACACTCTACGCCCAAGAAATAGTACAGTGGGCCGATGTCTTTTAATGAGAACTCTCAGCCTAGTTCATGAATAAGACGAGTGACAGCCCGTGAGTCATTGCCTGTGATGATGATGTCATCCACATAAATAAGAACCAGAGAAGATCTGTCCCGACCCGTCAGAGGAAGAGAGATGTGTCAGACTTGGAGTCCACAAAGCCCATTGTGACTAGATAATTGCTGAGGTCAGAAAATCAGGTCCGTGGAGCCTATTTGAGGCCATGATACTCCGGTGACTTTGCATACATGATTGGGACGAGCGATATCAATGAACCACGAAGGTTGTTTCATGTAGACCGTCTCAGTAAGAAAACCTTGCAAAAATACATTATTCACATCCAACTGTCGAATAGACCAGTCCTTGGAGATGGCCAGACTACACACGGAACAGACAGTCGTCAATTTGATGACCGGACTGAATGTCTCACCATAGTCTAATCTTAGTTGTTGATGAAATCCCTTGGCCTTATACCTGTCAATAGAAGCGTGTGGTTTATGTTTTAACTTGAAAACCCATTTGCAGCCAACTAAATTCATGATAGGGTGGTATAACACAAGAGATCAGGTTTTGTTCTTAAGTAAGATATTCATCTTTGTGTCCATTGGCTGGCACCACTTGGGATCTTTAGAAGCTTGAATAAAACATGTGGGTTCAATAGAAGAGGTGGACAAGTTGGCCATCAGACAAGTAGGCATGGGATACCGGGTGGCTAGCCAGACGTTTGATGTTCTGGTGACCATATTTTTGGTAAGAGGGGAAGTAGGAGAGCCCGAGGATGAGGATGAGGATGAGGATGATGAGAAGGATTCATCAGCAGGCGCTGATGGAGGTGGTGGAGAAGGAGTATGTGAGGGAGGTGGTGGTGGAGGAGAAGAGTCAATGGTGGGGCCCACAAGAGAAGAAGGGACTGGAACAATAAAAGATAGCAAAGACGTGGAGATAGGGATCAGTGGTGAGGGCATGAGAGTAGGTAGAGATGACAAAGGAGACTGGAAAGGAAGGAGGATTTGTCAAACATAACATTTCAGAAGATGTAGGGGACATGCAAACATTGACAATCTTTATGCGAAGCCGACTAACCTAAGAATACACATTGACTTGATCGAAAATCAAACTTATGAGTTTGATATGAACCCAGGTAAGGATAGCAAGTACAACAAAAAATACGTAAGGAAAGGTAGTCAGGTGCTTTATGAAATAATTTCTGATAGGGAGATAAATTATGGAGGACAGGGGTGGGCACTCTATTAATAAGAATAAGGCAGTTTGAAAAGCATAAGGCTAGTAACGGAATGAAATATTTGACTGGGCCAGAAGAGTGAGGCCGGCCTCGACAGGGTGGCGGTGCCTTCTCTCTGCGATGCCATTTTGAGCACTAGTGTGTGGACTGATCGTCGTGAAACCATCACTTGAAAACGTTCATTTTGAAATCAATGAAATTATGTGTGTGCTAATGTTCCTTCGATACTTTCGTTATAGCATATAGGCTCAACGAGTTGAATCCACAGGGATGAGAGGTGAAGAAGCATTAACGGTCTGTTCACGTGTATCGTTAACAAGTTTTTCTTTGTTAAAAAATGAGAAAAGAAAAAAAGAAAGCCAGAAGTGATAGGTGGAGAGGGCGATGAAATCGGCGAGGTGAAAACAAAAGAGAAATGGTTATGGAATCAGTAAAACAAAACAAGAAAATAGAAATAAAATGAAAGTGAAGTGATTTGAGAAAGTGGGTTTGAAAATGAAATGGTAAATAAGATGAAACTTGTGGTGAAGAAGGTGAAAACAATGGTGAACAAAGAAGACAATGAAAACAACTATAGAAAAATGAGAAAAAATTTTGAATTTTTTTTAAAGCAAAGTAAAAAGAAAGAGAAAAATGATGAAAGAAAACTCATGGCTACTAACTACTAATTGCTCCACTAACATGCTAACCTCTTAGTGATAGTTATTTCACATGGATCTTTGGCCATCACTAGTCCTTGACTTCAAGAGACGATACAAAGTATGGTACATAAGATGGTTCTTCACATCCAAACACATCCATTCCACACAATAGGTGCAAGCTACTATTAGCTCATCAAAACCAATTAGAGGTGAGCATAAAATAAAGAAGACATTACAAGTTAGCTTGTTAGTGGTTAGATGTTAGAATGTTAGAATCCATCATCATGAGCCATCAATGGCTCTTGCAAGAGCAAGGCCTTGTAGATGCTATTAGATTCATTTGGATTATCAAGTAAGTGGTTAGCTAGTTAGTGGTTAGTAGTTAGATTGTCATGAAAAGAAATTAGCTAAGCATCATGTAAAAAGTGAAAAAGATTGCAATAGACAAGAAAGGAAACACTTTTACATATATTGTCACTCTCTATTACATCATTATCTCTCCCCCTCTCGAGAATCAACTCAGCCCTACTATGAGATCTAACAAAGAGAGAAAAATACAAAATAAATGAAGAAGAACTACACTAGCCTACACTAAAGAGAAGAAACCCTAATTCTCGCTGCTCAATCTCATCTCTGGTCTAAAACATGCATATTTATAGGCAGAAGAAGGATCTGGAAGGCGGACGAGGCCACGTGTCAAAGATCGACGCGTGGGCCTACCAAAATGCCACATTTCCACGGCATTTTGTGGTAATACCAGGGACTCAGGTCCCTGGTTTTGGCCTGTGGGTTCATCTGGTCTCGAGAAGCTTCTGTATGATCTCAGATTCGGGTATTTGGATCCGTATTTTCGTCAAATTCACGCCCAACTTCTGAATTCAATGTATCTTCTAGAAGCTCTTTAGCTTGGTCTCCAAGTAATGAGATTTAATTACCCGAAATTGGGTTTAGTTAGGCTCTTATTCTAACTTTGCCCTTGAACTCTTGATTATCTGCAAAATAGACCAAAACACTGGTGAGAACCGTTATTTTAATCATAAATCGATAGAAAAATGCGATGTAATGATGCAAATTGTAGACTAATCATGGATAGGATAAGTGATAAGCAATACCCTCAGAAGACAAGCAAGGTTTGAATTTGATGAACTCACCACCACCATTAGTTTGGAGTGCTTTAATGGAATGCCCAATAAATTTTTCTACATGAATTTTGAACTCAAGAAAAATGGAGAAAGTATCACTTTTACTAATTAACGGATAAAGCCAAACATACTTATTGTAATGATCTACAAAGCTAATATAATAGCGAGACCACTTACAGCGGACATAGGAGACGAACCCCATAGATCGGAGTAAATAAGCTCTAAAGGAGCAATAGCGACCGTGAAAGATGCGAAAAAGGAGACAATGACTTTTTTCTTACTGACAAGGGATACATAGAGCGGTACTAACACGGTCAGTGAAGAAAAAAGCCGTTACTGAGATAAAACATTGGAGACACTCTAGTGGAGGGATGATCTAGACGCTCATGCCAGACGGAGGAAGATGCACGCTCACCGAGAAGAGTTTGGAGAGAGACGGTGAAGCTATGGTTCCCAAGGGAGAAGACATACAGGCTATCCTTAAGTTACCTCCGCAGTAGCTTTTTTCGGGTGGAGAGATCCTTGACAAAACAAGAGTCAGGGTGAAATTCAAGAACGACTTTATTATCAACAGTAAATTGACTAAGAAACAGAAAATTTTTGTGATATCAGAAACATGTAAAAGGTTTTTCAAGAAAGAAGAAACATGATAACACAGTAAAGAAGTATCAGTAGAACGGATAGGCAAACCTGTTCCATTACTCATGTGAACTCTGTTGGGTCTTTGATATTCTGAGTAAACTGCCAGATTCGCCATGTCAGCTGTTAGGTGATGCGTGACTCGGAGTCCACATACTGGTGCGTGAAAGTACACCTAGAGGGGGGGTGAATAGGTGTAAATGCTAATCTAGACTCTAAATGCAAACTTAATGCTATAAATGCGGAAGCTAATGTAAATGTTGCACAAACTTGATACAATACAACAAGTGTAGCCGAATTCCCCTTGCGAGGCTCTGGACTAACTCCTCTTGATTCCCTTGAAATGGGTTGAGGTGCTATGTGAAGCTCTTGTTGGATGAGTACAAATTAGGCACACACACACAAGCAATCCAAGCAATGGTAATATGAATCACACACAATCAAGCCAAGCATATAAGAATGAATTGCAATATAAAAGATGCAAGGCAACACAAGCAATGAATAAGATATGTATGCAATGAAAGAATGATGCTTGTAAGAAATGAATGATGCTTGCACAAAGTAAAGAGAGTAAGAGTTGAGAGATATTGGATCAAACGCAAAGACCAAGATATGTTTCGAGGTTCGAGCCCCTAACTCTACATCCCCGCCTTCACCACCGTGAAGGATTTCCAATCCACTATAGGAGTACCAAACTCCTCTCTCAACCTTACAAAGCCACCGAGGCTATACAACCACAATCCACCTCTACCGAAGAGGGATACGGCCCGTAGCCAACTACAACAACCACCTCTACCTAAGAGGCTCACAACAAACTCAATCACCTCTACCAAAGAGGGATCCAAACCAATACCACTCCGATCACCTCTACCGAAGAGGGATTCACAAATAAAAGGAGGGTTACAACACAAGAGGTTTACAACAACAACCTCAAACACTTCTCTTTTCTCTTTTTCCACAAAAACAAGATCCTAATAGTTTAGGATAGAAGATATGACTCAAGTGTGGAAACTAAGTGTTTTTGGAAACAAGCAACAAAGAAAAACTACTTGGGAAATCTCTTGTAAAAGATAGAAAATGCAAGATCAAATCAAAATCTCAAAACCTAGTTTTCTTTGATTTTCCAAAAACCCAAAACAATAAAGATGAGAAGTATAAAGCCCAAAAACTTCTTTTTAAAAACTCTTTTAAACTCTTCAGAAAACCAGAAATTTTTCTCTTAAAAACCTTAGCCAAAACCCAAAGAGATGGAGTTTATATAGGCCAAACAGAAAACTAGCCGTTAGAGCTGAGCTGGCAGCTCTGACAGGCGTCGGTCGACCGGCCCGGTCGACCGCCAACGGTCAGAAATATGACCGTTGGGCACTAGCGGTCGACCGGCCCGGTCGACCGAAAAAAACCAGTGAGCAAAACTCTCACCTCGGTCGACCGGCCCGGTCGACCGGCTACATGTGTCGTCAGCGTGCACGTTTGTGCACATCGGTCGACCGAGTCGGTCGACCGGCCACTTGGTGCGGTCGACCGGTCCGGTCGACCGTACTGGCCTGGCAGGCACAGTGCAGAACTGCACAGATACGGGATTTGAAAATAGGTCTTTTCACTCAATAAAAATCCCATAAATTCACAGTAAATCCACTAAATAGTTTTAATCACAATAAAAACTGTTTTTCTAAAAATATGTTTTTCTAAAACTTGTTTTTCCATAACTTCACAAAATACAAAAACAAGATATTTTGAACTTATTAAAGCATAGTGTGTATGGATATGATCCACTACACAATCATAATGAAATATCTATGTTTTTGATATCTAGCATATAACAAGGTTTTGGTTTAAAGGATATGCATGATAGAAATACCAAAAACCAACTCTTGTATTTTTATCATAAACAAAACTTGTATTTTATCATACTAGATTTTTCCAAAACATGAATAGGATAGTCAAAATAAGTTTGTCTATAAATTAAGCATGTATGTATAAATAGAAAACATCTACTATACATATAAATCTTGAAAACTTGTTTTGATCAAACTATTCATGAAACCACACATCAAAACATAAAACGTGTGTGTTTGTGCACTTGAGCATATCAACTATACTAAGCTTTACAAATGGATCTAAAACTCACAATCTAAACTAGGATACCTAAGTCTTCTCTTGAGGAACTCCATCTTCAAGTAGACTTGCTCCCAAACGCGATCCACTGAGTGCAAAGGGTATGATCTTTAAGCTTTGGCACCGGAATCACCATGATAAGCTTCCAAACACCTTGTTGAAGCTAATCACCAAAACTAATATCCTGCTAATGATCTGAAACTTAGAAACACAAGAATATTAATAAACATAACTACATGAGTTGATCATCATCAAAACTAGAGTGGAAGGCCATTGGGCCAATATTGCGGTCGACTGTACTATTCTCATAAGAGCAGAGAAGAGCAGTTGGGCTAGCCGAAGGAGAAATATCATCATAACTATTATAGCACTGGTTAGCATAATAATCAAACGATTGCAGATTTGGCATTGAGGTCGGCCACCGGCAGGCTGATGTTGTGGTGGGAAGGAACATTCACAATCACAAATGCGCTCCCTGCCTCATCCACGTCCACGATCACGGAAAGAAGTTAGAGCCGAATGGTAACTTAGAGTGCGGGAGGCAGCATGAATCGCAGGACAGAGGGAGATAAGGGTTGTGGAGTATGGTGAAGTGATAGCACGCCCATGATAAATCTCTTGGCTAAGCATAAGGCCGATGAGTTCTTCTAACAATACAAGTCAACTCGTGTGTTGACAGAAGTGACAAACAAGTAATACACGAGAGACAGACCACTGAGGAAGGTAGAGACGAGGTCGGAGTTGCAACTGAATTAGCCACTATCGCCAGGTTGTCCACGATAGACTTGAAGACTAGATGTACTCTGACAAAGAAGAGGTACCCATCTTGACGGTGTGCAGCTGGTAGTTGAGTTGCTACACCCTAACTCTAGAGGGTGATACAAAGATTAGCTCCAAAGAGCACCAAACATCACGAGATGTGGTGAGGCCAACGACAAGAGCAAGAACAACATCAGTGAGTGAGAAGATAAGCCAGTATAAGAGCATCTGATTAAGTTTGATCCAGCGAGTATATTCTAAATTGATAGTAGGCTGAGCATTCTTCTTGGTAGAAGGAAGGAACTGGAGCAGACACTAAGAGGTTCCGTCGATGAGGCCTTCGAGATCATGGAATTTGAGAAGAGGAAGGAACTGAAAATGCTACAGTAGGTAGTTTCCCTTGTCAAGTTTGACGTTTAAAAAGTGAGTGATGTTGGGATTGAGAGTAACCGTGAATACAGGTGTTTGGATGGAGGTAAGAGAAGTGAAGAGGGAATACTCAATATGGTACAAAAATGACTCTGATACCAAGATAAAGAAGGAGAAGAACACTTATTTGTGTAATGACAAGATACCACCTGTTATGGTTCTTGGTTATATATATATATACACACACACATATTGATCACATGTTTACACTGATTTATTAGAAACAATAGGAAACATTGATTGAGAGAGAGAGAATGAGAAATACAAGGTGCATGAGTCCCATGAGTCCCATGTGTTCCTATCTTCATGGAGAGATTTTATGATCTGATTGATTTTATGAGAGGTTTTTTTCACATGGATCACATGATTCACATAAGTCACGTTTTGTCATTGATATCTCTAACACTGATATCAGTTTTTATGGACTCAAACTTCTCCCTGCTCATCGGAGGTGCTTAATTCACGTTCACAATGTTAAAACCCAAACTCAGAGAGGTCCCTGCATGATTAAATTTATTAGACTTACACATGTGAAAATACAACAAACGACAAAGCTAAGTAGAAATTCACATAACCCTGTGCCGCAAATGGATGCAGTGGCAACATTCTGCCATAAGGAACAATAAATGATCAAATATATATATATATATATATATATATATATATATATATATATATATATATATATATATATATATATATATATATAGAGAGAGAGAGAGAGAGAGAGAGAGACTTGGAAGATTTGAGGCCAAATCCTTTCCACTCAAATACCAACATCCGACATTCGAATAAAAGATCCACTCCGTTGAAGTTGATCTATATTATTTCAAGTATCTACAAACCAAAAATTAAGTGTTTTGAATACTTTTTTTCCATGCATCAAGTAGGAAAAAAACGGACAGCTTAAATAGTGAGTAGGTTAGTTTAACAGTGTAGGACATTTGAAACCTAACAAAAATTGGTTTATATGGGTTTTTAAATGTTTAGATCATAATCAAATGGCCGGATAGAGAATTTGTATGTCTAAAAACATAGATCTAACCAACTCACTACTTTCGGCCGTCCATTTTGTGCCGCTAGATGGATGGGCAAAAATTATTTAAAACATTTGATTTTTGGTTTATAGATACTTGAAATAACATAGATCAACTTCAACGGAGTGAATCTTGTATTCGAATGTCAGAAGGTGAATTTGAGTGAGAAAGATCCGGCCTCAAATCTTTTTGGAAAGACACAAGTCTCTCTCTCTCTCTCTCTATATATATATATATATAGGGAGCTGATCCTCTAAGAACGGTTCTCACGGATTTCTGTGAGAACTTTCACGTGGGTCGTCGGATCTGAAAGATCAAATCAAATAAAATTAGATCTCTATCAGATCCGACGGCCCACGTGAAAGTTCTCACATGAATTCGTGAGAACCGTTCTTAGGGGATCAACTCACTATATATATATATATATATATATATATATATATATATATATATATATTATATATATATAGAGAGAGAGAGAGAGAGAGAGAGAAAAATGTATATCAGCCCGCGGGCTGAGAGTACTCTCTCAACCTGCGGTGACGTGGCTCGATTTGTCACCTCACTGACTTGCGGCCCGCTTTTAGGGAGAAGTTAAATTACCAAATACCCCTTATGATAACTTTTCCTTATTGTTTATTATTATTTTTTTCCCCTTTTATTTTGCCGCTCTTTATAGGATATAAATTACTTTTCGCCTTATTTCTTTACCTCTTTTTTGTAAGATCTAGTTTCTCCTTTTCAGCGTGGGATAAAATTTTTTTTGAAAATATAAAATCTTTTCAGATCAATCTTTTCAGCCTGCGATAAAATTCTACTTTATAGTTTATTTTTTTTATATATAATGTAGTCAGAGTCTTTGGTCGCATTGTACATTTAAACTGCGACCTTAGTCAAAGTCTTTGGTCGCAGTGTACATGGTGAAATGCGACCAAGGTCGCAGTGTTGTTATTGATAAAGTGGCCAGTAATTGCAATCTAGAGTTGCATTACATGGACTGCGACTTTGGTCGCAGTACGTTAAGTAATTAATTTTTTTGAATATAATGTAGTCAGAGTCTTTGGTCGCATTGTACATTTAAACTGCGACCTTAGCCAAAGTCTTTTGTCGCAGTGTACATGCTTAAATGCGACCAAGGTCGCAGTGTTGTTATTGATAAAGATGGCCAGCAACTGCAATTTAGGGTTGCATTACGTGGACTGCGACTTTGGTCGCAGTACGTTAAGTAAGTGTTGTTTTATTAAGTGTTGTTTTTTGGATTAAGTCATTTTTTGAATCTAAATGAAAAATGAAAAGTTGTCTGTTGTCTGATGCGACTTGGAGTCAGTCCGTGAGACGCGACCTGCCATAAAGATTTTATGAGATCTTTTAACGTCAAGTCTATGTTGACGAACCCCGCGCCATTCGTTGTTTCCCGAAGCGGTTGTCTACGCGTCGGTTCTTCATTGGGTTTAGGCGTTAATGTCTTTTAATGCCAAACCGGCGCTGGCGGTTGGAGACCATTAATGCCGACGATTCTGATTAATGAACCATTAATTATGGTTATTATGGGCTGCCTATAAATAGGGCTCACCCTCTCCCTTTAACAGTCCATAATTAGACTGTTTTCTTTCGAGAGCAATTGCTCTGAGAATTTCCGTCTTCTTCAGAGTCTCTAACAGGGGCCTGCCTCCATGGATGAAGATGACCCTATTGACGAACTTGATCGATGTTCGTCCACAAGGGAAGAAGTCATAGACCTCATCGTCCACAAGGGAAGAAGTCATGGTCCTCGTCGTTCACAAGGGAAGAAGTCATGATCCCTGACGAGGACTTAATCCTCACCGAGATCTGCTCTGACTTGATGCACCAGTCAAGCTTGCTGATAACGGATGGTCAGAGTGGGTATGGCGGCGGGGGATGTGGTGGATATAGTGGTGGGTAGCATACCTTGTGAGGTCTCACTCTCCCTCTCTTACCCCAGAAGTCACATCGAGGAAACTCCATGCTCACTGGATAACCTTCTGGTGAAGAGATGTTCATCAACGAAAGATCGTATCCCGGCACTTTGGAGGGTCAGTTGGAATCGGAGGATTCTGCTGCCACCAGACCTCCAGGAGAAGATTGCTCTTAGTAGTCAACAAAGTGCTCTTCTTGGCTCTTTTGATGTTTTGTCTTCTTGGCTACTTTGATGTTTAGTCTTCTTTGTAACACTTAATCTTATTGATTCTGCTGCCACCAGACCTCAAGAAGAAGATTGCTCTTAGTCAACAAGGGATTTTTTGATGTTTAGTCTTCTTGGCTACTTTGATGTTTAGTCTTCTTTGTAACACTCAATCTTATTGATTCTGCTGCCACCAGACCTCAAGAAGAAGATTGCTCTTAGTCAATAAGGGATTTTTTGATGTTTAGTCTTCTTTTGTACTGTTGTATTTGTAACACTCAATCTTATTGTATAAGAGATCGTTTTGTATCATTTGCACATGCCTGGAGATAAATGCCTGGACATAAATAAAAAGCATATTTGTTTTTTTAATAAACTACGAACTTGTATAAGAGATCGTTTTGTATCATTTGCACATGCCTGGAGATAAATGCCTGGACATAAATAAAAAGCATATTTGTTTTTTTAATAAACTACGAACTTTTTTGCAGCCATGCATTGCAAACAAAACAACTATGACCATAGATGACACTGCGACCAAGGTTGCATAAGATACATTGCAAACAGTAACTACTGCGACCAGGGTCGACGCTGTGACCAAAGTCTGCGACTAAGCAACTGCTGCGGTGACGTGTCACCTCGTCGCAGTGTTGTTGTTGATTAAGACTAAAGACCAGCAATAGCGACCAAGATTGCAGATTATTTTTTTAAGACTGCGGCCATCAACTGCGACCAATGTCGCAGTGTTGTTGTTGATTATTTATAAAGACCACCAACTGCGACCAAGGTGTGATGTTGTTGATTAAGAGTAAAGACCAGCAACTGCGACCAAGGTCGCTGTGTATTTTATTAAGACTAAACACCAACAACTGCGACCAAGGTCGCAGTTTATTTTATTAAGACTACGGTCGTTTATTTTATTAAGACTACGGTCAGAAACTGCGACCAAGGTAGCAGTGTTGTTATTGATTAAGACTAAAGTCCAGCAACTGCGACCAAGGTCGTAGTGTATTTATTAAGTCTGCGTCCAGCAACTGCAACCAATGTCGCAACCTTTCATTTTAAAAATTTATAAGGGTGAAGTAATATAATTATTAACTGCGACCAAGGTCGCAGTATATTCGTTTAGCGTAAAATATTTAAAATGAAGGTTTGTAACAATTGTACAGCATTTTCAACCAAGACATAGTAGTAAAAAATGTAATTCACACAATTAACTTTAGAAAACAGATTTATATATATTTAAAAAAAAAACAAAATACAATTTTTTTAAACTTCTAATCCTCGTCATCACCATCGTAATGAGAATATTTTTTAAACTTCTAATCCTCGTCATCACCATCGTAATGAGAAAGAAGTTTGCGACTTTGGTCGCAGTACTGAAGGAGGTCGCATTGCTATACGATAGCATGTTTCCTCCGGTATTCTTTATTCTGTATTAAGTATGCGACCATGGAATATTTTTTTACTTTTCAATGTTAGAAGTCGCTGTCGTCATATAAAAGGGGTATTTTTGTCAATTTGTTTCACGATTGTTTAGGCGGGGTTTTTTTTGATTTTTTTGGCGCCCACACTCTGCGACCGATGTGTGGCATATATTCAGCCACGTCCCGCAGGCTGAGAAACTCTCTCAGCCCGCAGGCTGAGGTACAGTAAGCCCATATATTATATATATATATATATATTATATATATATATATATATATATATATATATAATATATATATATATATATATAAAGGAACAAATCATTGAACATATCACAAAATGAATTGAATACATCACCATCAATTGTACTCTCCGGTGATATTGGCTATTTCATACTCATTGATTCAGTAGCTTCAGATTGATTGGTGTTTCTCACAAGCTTCTTCTCCAAACATTGCAGTGTCTCGCTAACAGCCTTTCCCTCGCTTGCAGATTCTGCTTCTTTTACATCTACCTTCACATCCAAACAATGATGGATAGGATGTGTCTGCTTGGGTTCATCTTTAAAAGCAGCAGAAAGTGTTGGAGATGGAATTTTGCAGAGGCACATGCCGAGCAGAGTCCATATCTGAAAGCAGGGGCAAAGTATGAGACTCGTATACACACAAACGATTAAAACGAATGAACCATGAACGGCTTGCCTTATACCTTGAACTGGTACTAGGTTTCCAACATTTTCTGTATTACTAGTTGTTGGCAACCAATATGCGACTAATTGGTTTCTCGAAGGGTTTTATTCGGAAGGAGGTCATCTGCTAAAATATTTGTAGCTCCACAGACACACATTGACTTGCCAATTATGTAGTCCGGATACCTGATAAAATATTACAAATTGAATGCGTTTTAACAACATTAAACATATCTGGGAAATATACAGGAAAAAATTCTGAAGCGTAGGGACTTTGTAGAGCGTGTTCGTGAGTGGTGGTGAGTGGGGCGAGTGGGGGATGACTTGTTATCAACAGCATAGAGAAATCTTATCTCCCATGAGATCTTAATAAAAGCAAGTTAGACTATTAATTTTGTGCAAAATACCACTGATAATGACTAACAAAACAGTTCTTCAAGTGATATTCTTCGTGAAAACATGGATATGATTTCACAGAATGTGGAGTAAGTTGAAAAATAGAACATGGAAAAACACAAGTTACATGTCCTAAATTTCCATGTAAAATATACCATTTCCAAGGAAAATTGTACATAATGGAGCCAAGTTCGAGCATCACTTACACTTGTCACAGAAGCTCCTGAAGCAGCATTTGCTAGTTAAAACAACATCTTTCATAATTTCTTTACATAACGGGCACGGTAGTTCAGGCGGAAGATCACTGACAGGCCGAGTAGAAGCCATTCCCTTGATTTCCTTGTCAAAAGCAGCTGTGTCAATTGAAAGGTGTCAACAAAGTACAATATCTAAATTTGTTACCTACAAGGAGTTCTGCACTACAGTCATCAGCTTACTCATTTGGCTTAAAACCAGCAACTGCTCTGCTAGGCAATGCATAAGAGCCATCAGGAGTTACCATCAACATCGACTTTCGAATACCAGTAGGTAGCTTGACCTTTCTAATGTCAAATTTTGGATCACCATTTGTGGGGCAATGCTGAATAAAATGTGATCTTTAGACAAGAAATGCACTCTCTTAATATAAAGAGGGCATAAAGAACGACAGCTTATAATCATCATAAGACATACTCTTTGGCCTATTCCATAACTTGGTTTATGTAAGAAACAACTGTGTCCGCATTCATCTGCTCCTATTAGCTTATATTAACGACCAGTTATACTCCGTGCTGTTTACCAATACCGATTAATTCTAGATCCCTTGTCAAAAGACAAACTATGGATCTCAAGGTCTTGAACACACTTTTCAGCTACAAGCACAATGCAAACAGAGAAAAAGAAAGAAGAACACCCCCACATATTGCAACTATTCTTTAAGAGCATTTGGTTATGCACAACACCTATGCATCCAAAGCTGAACATGACATTTGGGACAAAGGCCACACATGCACAAGTATGACAATTTGACACTTATATGTGAATATGCTCCAAGAGCATTAAAAGAGGAAGGGAAGAAGAAGAAGAATAAAAAATGAGCAAGAGAGAAGAAAAAGAACATGAGAGTGAAAATATTGAAAGAGAATGAGATTGCAATAAAGGCAACCTAAATATCCTTAGTAATCATGATCCACTGCACAGTTTTATTTTGAACACAAATAACCTCAAGGCTTGTAAAAATATGACTTTGTAACTCTTCTTTCATATTTACTTTTCTAATTTCAGGTTTGTTTTTTATTTATTATGTTACTTGAAAGCAACCAAGTCTAGTGACTAAACCAGGAGGCATCCTCCCTGTCTACTCCCGTAGCATGACCACATTTGCAAATGTTGTATGATAAAGATAATCTTACCAAATTACAACTAACAAAATGAAAGAACGTTCCAAATTATCTGGTATTGAAGACCATGAAAAAAATAAGGAAACCAACGATGACAGTGTTGGAAAGAGAGAGTTTACTGATGGGGAAGTTGATTAGGATCGTCGAGGGGTCGTCGAGTGATCGCCGAGGAAGTCGACGACGAAGACGAAGGGAAACAGCAGCAGAAAACAAGCAGCAGCAGCAGAACAGGTTCAGCGGTCGACCGGGCCGGTCGACCGCACATGCACAACGTGCACAGTGTCAGAGACCGGTCGACCGCCCGGTCGACCGGAATGTCTGACTGAACAGGGCCCAACTCTCGGTTGTTTTCGGTCGACCGGCCGGTCGACCGAGGTGGAGGTCGGTCGACCGGACCGGTCGACCGACAGTCGGGTTTGGGCTGAAATCTGCAGTTCGAAAACCTGTTGTATTTAAGGGCTGCTATTGTTTTCTAGGGTTGTATCTTGTAGAAGAACCTGCGAAAGAGAGATAGCAAAGGGGTTCTCTTGCATTCAAAGAGACCAAGAGCTATTGTAATCATCTTCCTAATATAAATCTCTCCATTGATTGCCCCGAGGACGTAGGCACGTTGGCCGAACCTCGTTAAATCTCGTTTTTTGCGATTGATTTGTTCTTCTTGGATTTGTTGGATTGTTCTTTGTGGTTGAGATCTGTTGGATCCTCTATTGGTTGTTGTCGGTGCGCACAACAAGTGGTATCAGAGCATCCAGGTTGCTCTTTGGGATTTCTGAGGATTCGGAAGGGCCCGAGATCGGATCCGGTGGAGATCGTGTGTCGATCTCAGATCTGAGGTATTGGGTGTTCGAGGAGATCGTGTGTCGATCTCAGAAGGACTCAAGGAGGGCTCATTGAATCCGTGGTGGAGTAGATCTGGTGAGAAACTCGATCTAGGGTTTCAAGGGACAGGTAAAAATCCTATTTTTATCTGAGTAGAGATCTATTTCAAAGTTGGTTGATCTTCCGCATAGATAGAGAATCAGGGAAAATCTCAATGGCAGAAGAAACTGCATCAGTTAAGACAATGAATAATCACCCAAGGATTGAAGTTGTTAAGTTTAATGGGACTAACAATTTCGGAATGTGGAGATGCGAGGTTATGGATGCGCTGAATGCATCAAACCTCGAGGACACTCTCCTATTGGAGAGAAAGAAGAACACTACCACTGATGAAGATTGGGCAAAGATGAACAGATCGGCATGTGGCTTGATACGTTCATGCTTATCACAAGACATAAAATACCTTGTGCAACATGAGACGTCAGCGAAGAAACTGTGGCAAACCCTTGAAAAGAAGTACCTGAAGAAGAGTGTAGAGTCCAGGTTGCAGCTTAAGAGTAAGCTGTATCAGTTCAGGATGCAGAAGGGTAGCACAGTCAATGAGCACATCAACCGATATACGAAGCTTCTTACAGATCTGCTGAATTTGGATGTCAAAGTAGAAGAGGAAGATAAGGCGGTCATCTTTCTGAATTCACTTCCTGCAGAGGAGTACGAGACATTCACACTGACATTCATTAATGGAAGGCAGACCTTGGATTATGATGAGGTGTCGTCCGCATTGATGAGTTATGACACAAGGAAGAATGAGAGGCATCCTTCACAGTCAAGCTCAGTGGCGGAGGCACTGGAAGTAAGAAGCAGAAGTTCATCGCGGAAGGGCAAGGAGGTGAGAGGAAGATCGAAGTCCAGGTCGGGCTATAGGGATCTGAGGAAGGATCAGTGCATTTTGTGCCGAGAGATAGGGCACTGGAAAATGGACTGTCCGAAGTTCAAGGGGAGAAGAAGGAGTCGAAGGCTGAAACAAATCTTGCAAAAGTGACGAATACTCAGAGGAGCAGGTCACAGGCGGATGGAGCAGATTCGGACTCGTCAGGTTTCTCGTTTTCAGTCAGTTCTTCCATTATTGGTAACTCATGGAAAGATGAGTGGATTCTGGATACAGGTACAACATACCATGCGTGCCCTAACCGGGGCTGGTTTTCCAACTTTGAGCAGCTGGAGGGGTGTTCGGTCGTTATGGGCGACGATCACACATGTAGCATGGAGGGTGTAGGTACAATCCGAATCAGGATGTTTGATGGGATGGAAAGGGAGTTGACAGGTGTGAGGTATGTACCTCAGATGAAGAGAAATCTAATCTCCTTGGGAACTTTGGAAGCATCGGGCATGTTGATATCTGTTCGAGATGGCGATCTCAGGATGATCAAGGGCTCGATGGTGGTGATGAAGGGCGTCCGCCGAGAAAATCTCTACTACTTGAAGGGTAGTACGATTACAGATCAGGTGGAGACTTCAAGTTCATCAGATGATGTTGGCCCGGAGGACTGGCAGGGAAAGGTCGGACACGAAGATGGAAGGTCTTTGCAAGCTCCTGCAAAGAAGGAATCCATGGAAGGTGCTGCTACCTGCAAGTTGGAAGGTGGACACAGCGTTCTGGACAAGAAGACGGTGAGATTCAGCACCAATACTCACCACATTGAAGGTCTTCTTGATCGTGTTCACGTGAGTGTATGGGGACCTGCTAAGACGCCATCGCTTGGAGGTCACATGTACTTTGTCTCTTTCATTGATTGTTCATCTAGGCAGTTGTGGATATATCCTATGAGACAAAGGGGTGAAGCCCTAGATGTGTTGAGGAAGTGGAGAGGAAGAATGGAGAGGCAGATAGGTAGGAAGATAAAGGAGCTTCATATTGGTAATGTTGGAAAAGACATTGACCGATTCCTACAGTTTGGCCAGAACACAGGGATTGCTACTCACTTCTCAACAGGTACAGATGGGTTGGCTAAAGAGATAGTCCGTTCCTTACTGGAGGAGGTTCGGAAGTTATTGTCTAATTCAGGATTGGACAAGTCGTTTTGGACTGAGGCGACTGAGTATGCTAGCCATCTCAGGAACAGATCGACTGCAATAGGAGGTAAAGCTCCATTGGGAACTTGGTCTGGAAAATTTGCTCAATATCATGGTGTGCTGCGGGAGTTTGGAAGTCCGGCCTACTTAAGTGCCAAGAGTGGCAAGGTGAATCCGCGAGCAAAGAGGTTTGTCTACTTGGGCGTCAAGGGAAACCGTTACAGGTTGTGGGACCCCGAAGATAAGAAATCATGATGAGCAGACATGTCACACTTGGAGAGGCTTCAGTAGTGAAGTCCACTGTCTCTCAGCAGGTAGAGAGGACGGAGACCAAGGAAGGATTGCAGCGGGTGGAGGTTGATGCTACTCCATCATCTCCAGTTGGTTCGGCATCAGAGGAGACTTCATCGGAGGTGACACCGGGAGGAGTTCAAGATACCAGGGGTGATGCTGAACAGGATGACGATATTGCAGAGGATGTCGAGTTATTTGCAGCCATTGGAACCAAGGTGAAACCACGGTCGTGGTTGAAGAAGTATGAATCTCAAGCTTGTGAACGCGACAAGCTCAAGTTGAAGGCCGTTGCTCTCCATGATGGTAGGGAAGAGGTTCATATGACTCAGTCTAACAGGTTCACTGCTGCAGGAACAGGTACTATTATTGGAGCTTGGTGAAGCTCATTTTAATGAACTACGTTTGGCTTGATCCTTTTGGGCAAAGGTACGTAGGCAGCCGTAAAGGCGCAGCCATTGGTGATGCAACTCTTATGAAGCTAATTGGGTTCTCGAGATGTTATTTTGGATCTTCACGTAGAGGTGAAGAGTTGTGGCTGATTGGAGCTTCACGTAGAGTTGGAGAGACTTCACGTAGAGGTGAAGAGACTTCATGTAGAGGTGAAGTGGTGTGGCCAGTTGGATCTCACGTAGTGGTGAGATGGTGTGATCTCGATGAACAGGTTTATCTTCCGGAGAGAAGATGTTGAGCTTGCATAAGGAGTGGTGTGCATCCAGGAGAAGCCGATGATTTGGTGTGCTCTACACAGACTTGGTTGGACCGTCAGTGGAAGACAGGTAGACTAGATAGAGCTAGTCAGTGGAGAGTCAGTGTTGGCTCATGAGGAAGTCTTCGTGAGGTCATGAAGTTGAGGAGTAGAAGCCATGTTGGTGATCGACATGTATTGAAATTCTCCTAAGGTGAAGTGCAGGGAAGGTATGTGCGATGTTTTCCAGGAATAGATGAGCCAAAGATTCCAAGCCGAGATCGTGTGTCGATTTCGACCGGTGCGCGCAAGCCGAGATCGTGTGTCGATTTCGCCGAGATCGTGTGTCGATTTTGCCGAGATCGTGGCTGGGGTTCGTTGGAGATCGGCTCAGATTTTGAGAAAATCTTCGCCGAGGTGGAGAATTGTTGGAAAGAGAGAGTTTACTGATGGGGAAGTTGATTAGGATCGTTGAGGGGTCGTCGAGTGATCGCCGAGGAAGTCGACGACGAAGACGAAGGGAAACAGCAGCAGAAAACAAGCAGCAGCAGCAGAACAGGTTCAGCGGTCGACCGGGCTGGTCGACCGCACATGCACAACGTGCACAGTGTCAGAGACCGGTCGACCGCCCGGTCGACCGGAATGTCTGACTGAACAGGCCCAACTCTCGGTTGTTTTCGGTCGACCGGCCGGTCGACCGAGGTGGAGGTCGGTCGACCGGACCGGTCGACCGACAGTCGGGTTTGGGCTGAAATCTGCAGTTCGGAAACCTGTTGTATCTAAGGGCTGCTATTATTTTCTAGGGTTGTATCTTGTAGAAGAACCTGCGAAAGAGAGATAGCAAAGGGGTTCTCTTGCATTCAAAGAGACCAAGAGCTATTGTAATCATCTTCTTAATATAAATCTCTCCATTGATTGCCCCGAGGACGTAGGCACGTTGGCCGAACCTCGTTAAATCTCGTTTTTTGCGATTGATTGGTTCTTCTTGGATTTGTTGGATTGTTCTTTGTGGTTGAGATCTGTTGGATCCTCTATTGGTTGTTGTCGGTGCGCACAACAGACAGCGCAAGTGAAGATCATAAGGGATTACCAAACCATGACCACCCATCATCCTTCCACCCATGCCTCTTCCAAGCCTCTCCCACCTCCGAATCCATCCTGTCTGTGAATGGAAATGATCGGTTGAAAACATTTGTTGTTAAATCTGCAAATCGATACAAATTCACAATGAAATTTAAACTGCTAAAGCGATTAGAGCAGTAAGACCAAGTCGAATCCTCTGAGAGATTTGTGTTAAAATTTTTAATTAAAGATAATGGGAGAAATTTTTTTATATTTTCTTTTCCTTACGTAAACATGTAGAAATTTTCATCTTAGATCAATCTAAGTAAATATTCAACTTTTGAAGAGATCAAAATTTTAAAACGATTCTTGAGTTAAAAGTCAATTTAAGTTCTGTGGCTCAAAAGTTTAAATCACGCAGACTACGTTATTTATCTAGACATACTCTATTTACTCATCATACTCCAAATGTATTAATAGGCATAGATTAACTCGATGATAATAAAACAATAGATCTAGTCTCAGGTATAAACTATCTCTTGAATAAATCCTAGAGGCATACTCTATCTTGGATTTAAATCAAACACATCAATAAAATAAAAGTGCATAGATCTATTCATTAAGTATAACCACTTCACAAAGATATCATCAAAACTCAAAAATATAAATTTAGTTGCTCATGTTAAAGAAAATCTTTATTTTTATTAAATTATAATCAAGTCATTACAAAGATAAGAATAAAAAAGAGAGAGATAGCATTATGACTCAGTATGCGGCTTCTTCTCCTCTACAGCCTTAGCATCTTCTTCTTAGCAGAAATTCACAGCGACGATCGCAAAAATCAGCCTCCCTTCTCGTGAGCATTACTGCTCTTTTTATAATTTGCTGTCACTCGTATCTATACACGAGGTTTGTTCACTCAACTGAATTTCAGTTGGAATTTGAATTTTCTCTTCGGATCTTCTTCCTTTTCAATTATCTGAACTCTACTAACTCTGTAGCTTTGTGTTTGTGCCGAAGATTTGGAGTTGTTGGGGATTTGATTTTGAACTGGAATTGATTAGAATTTGCATATGGATTTTGGATTTGATCTGATGTTGTTTTTGGTTGTTGCGAGCCCGCCAACTATTCATTGATTTGTTCCAATGAGATTCTAAACTTTGTCCCTTTTCTTGAGCCACTCTATCATGTTTCTTACCCCATAGCTTCTTGATCAATTAAAATTTTCTTTGCGCACAGTCAAATATGTAGATCATAAATCACTTCATCATCACTTCTTTCATACAATTTTATCCATAACATCTCTCAATAAAAGTATCAAATAATAGAAAATATTAGACCCATTAGGAAAGGTCATGTGTTCATATTAGAAGAAAATCTTATATAAAAATGTGCTATGACGCATGAAACCTATTGTAATGTTTACTCACCTTTAGTAATACTCTAAAACATTTCAATAATAAAATCAATTAAAATCAATCAGATAGAATGTCTCACCGGCTCCAATCAAGATCAGGTGTTTCAATTATGCCTTAATCTTGTTCTCCTCATCAATCTTGCTAGCAGGAGAAACATCTACTACTGGATTACTCGGCTGAGCAGGCACCATTTCAGGAGTAGCATACAAAACATTGCCAAACTCATCCCACTCTTATTCTTCTGGCTGCAGAATTTGATTCACAATTACAACCCATTCCACCACTAAAACATCACAAGCTAATAAATTTCTAAGTGAAGATCAATAAAACTTACATATTTCATGGTAGCAGATGAACCAGCAACAAACATATTACTTTGAGATGGAAGTTCCTCTGCCTTATCTTACACTATTTTTGGCCTGCATATAAATGCACATTCTCAAAACTGGTATCATAGTAGCAAGGAACTCCTTGCATTGTCTTAATATTACTAAATACTTTGATACCAACAATCAAAGTTTGTCCTCCTCATAATATTCAGATTCTTAAATCTTAGATATATACTAATGCCAAACGTATATCATCAAAAGATCAGAATCAAAGTGCGAGATAGTACTCATCTGGTTCATTAACGATAGTCTTATGAGGCCTCCAGGCACACGACTAATCAACACTGGTGTATTTTAGGTATCATTTCAGCCTCGTCAACATACGCTGAAAGTAAAGAGTGACAATCACAAAGTTCATAAAAACCCAGAATAATATTTAAACAATCATATTCTCCACGAGCCAAAGTAATCCATTCCAGTATCTTCTGGTTTGTTGCAGTTCTTGATGTAATTTTTTCTCTTCGCGAAGAATCTATGAAGCTCTTTGAGAGCAGCAGCAGCCTTCTGGACTTCATTGTTGGTCACCACAGGAGATGATTTCCTTGAGGCTTGGGCAGCAGCATATGTCTTCGACAATGTTGCAGAACCAGCCCCAGCTTTTGCACTGCGCTGTCTGCTCAGCCTGACCCCCGAACTGATATTCAGAGCCCAGGGAAACTCTGGGCAGAAAAATGCCACCGTACCCATATGCACAACCCCATATTTAAGGTCTGCAACACTGGCCAGATCCCTTCTCCTCTCTGCTTCTTGCAGAGTAAACAACAGATCCTCTCGGTGCTGCTTCAACCTCCGTATTTCATCAATTCTTTCTTTCTCATTTCTGTATTTCATCCTCAAAGGATGCAGCTTCTCCCTCAGATCATCCAGTTTCCTTCAGAGCTCAATGCCATCCAAGGAAGAAGAAGGAAAGCATGGAAATGGGGTTGCTCCAGTGAGAGAGAGAGATGCCTGCAGAGTAAACAACAGTACCTTTTCTGGGTAGACTTGGACGTCTCCGGGCAATGCTACCTCCATCTTCAACTTGAAGCTTGAAGAGGCACCAATCCACCCTGTTAACAGTCAAAACAGGCCTGATTCATTTCTCCAGAGCCTGTCAGAGAACTGTTTCAGTCTGAACACAGACACCCTCAAATACCGTCGACGACACTCAGGACACCATCATTGATACGGAGAGCAGCAGTGGCCGGGATTGAAAAATCAGCATGCCCAGGTGAATCACTGAGATTGATAGGGTACTCCTTGTCTGACCTCTGTCCCTTGCATGATTTCAATGATCTCCAGCTCTTATAACGAAGACAACAATAGCATTAGCTTGCCAAGTAGCATTAGTTTGCCAACTCAAGTTACTGTCATCTAGAAGTGTTTCCTAACTGCTAACTCCACCGCTGTACTCTTCCCACCAACAAAACCACTCCAATATTTGTGTCTTGAACTCACCCAAATCACAATTGCATACCACGGAATCTCTATCAGACATTTTATCAAACATCTCCAAATCAGCTGATCCCAGTTAAAGAAATGATTCAAAGTTGTAGAGCCTGTCCAGCTGCCTGTCTGCAAATGCTTGCAGAGAAGATTTTTCTTGGACCTGGACCATTTCCCCTGTGCTCTTCTCCTTGGCATTTCGTCGAGCACCTTTTTAGTCCGCATGTTCTCAACATCATCATCACCCCCATATTCATCCCCATCTGCCGAGACCACAACAGATGCAGGAGCAGCAACACTACCAATAGCACCCAGAATTTCTTCAGCATCCCAAGCCTCTTTATGAACTTGCACAGACTCTCAGTTGCAGCCTTCTTTTTATTTTCTTCATCAACATTTTTCTGATCATCCTTGACTAGCTCTCCCTCATCAAATTCTCCACCAGGATCAAAAGCTGACGCATGGCTATCACCATCCAATGCATCCACCCTGCTATCTTGGTCATCGGCAACCAGATGTGCACATGCACCAACAATGAGGGTTGGGAAGCTCTGAAAGAGCTGACTTTTCTGGCAGTGTCATCACCATCAGAGTCACAATTCTGGTTAGGCACCTTTCCTATCAGTACAACATCAGCATTCTTCATATAATTATCAAGCTCATTCTCTCCTTTGAAACCCACATTCTCCTCCCATACGAGAGTTTCATCCACATTACCATCATCTAAGTCTCAAACGGGTGCTGAATCACCTTGCTCTTTTGCATGATCCTCTATAGGAAACACAAACACTAGTGTTTAAAATAATCTTTACAAGAAATGTCAGTAACTTGAAAAGAACTTAACAATCACAAAAAAAAAATCAGAAATGCGAAGGCAAACATAAAAATTTTATTCTGATTCGGTCCTCTTGACCTACATCCGTCCCTAGGTAAACCGTTTGAAATTTTTCTTATCTTGATTTTGATGCATATACACATTTAACAAACAACTTTGCCAATTTTCTGTACACCTTTTTTTCACACCGAGAAAACCTTCCTTTACAATAAGTATAAAAGTTTCTATAAGCGTTAAAGTTATCATGGAAGGTATCTATTTATGGCTTATACAATATCTCTCAGAATTTCTTCACATGACTATGAATTGGGTGAAGAAATAGGCAATTGGAAGAGAGTTTAAGTTTCTTGACAGAATTTTGAATTTTTAAAGTCTAGAAAGAGAATTTGAATTGTAGATCCAAGTGAGAGGGGTGTCTCTCTATTTATAGTGGAGTGGATAATTATAAATCACTTATTTAGAATTTCAAATTCAAATAATATAGCTATTGGAGAAGAGAGAAAAGTTAGAATCATATAACAGTTATAAACTATCAGATTAGTCGACTAGTCAAGTGTCTGTTAGACACATAAGTCGACTAGAAGAAGATATAAGTCGACTAGACTGAGTCAAAAAAATATAAGTTATTCTCTATAAAGATCTATTAGTCGACTGATAGGGAGTTATAGTTGACTAGACTGAGAATCATAGTTGAACCAAAGTTTATGTTAAGTTTTTTAGTCAACTGATATGAGGGATAGTTGACTAGACTGAAGAAGAAGTTTCTTTGGGTCTATAAGTCAACTAGACTGAGATATCAGTTGACTAGACTGAGTTTACAGAAACATGTATCCGTGTTCTGATATATATTAGTCGACTAGTCAAAGGTTATAATTAGCTAGACTGAGAAAAGGACAACAACTTTGTAGTCAACTAATCTAACATTCCAGTTGACTAATACTGTTAATTACTGAGTTTTTCTTATTGGATCCATTTCAAAACTGACTCAATTGACTTACACAACTCATACCCGAACTCTAAGTCATCTAATCCTAGCCATTGATCCAAGTCTAACAATCCACCATATCCTATATCAATCACCTCTCTTAAAAAGCCAAGACCCTAGTTCACTCTCCTCATTACTCTCAGCCAGAGCCTAGTCGACCAGCCCTCTTCCCAGCAGCAACTCAGTCGATCAGAAGTTCCACATTAATCTCCTCTTCACTTCCTTGATATTGTAAGCATCTTCATTCCTATTTTCTTTTTTTAATCATATCTAAGTCTAAGAAATCAAAATTGAACCATCCTCATCTGAGGATTATCATCATTTCCTGAAAAACCCTAGTCTTGCAGAAGATTATTTATGATGATCTGTCTTAGAAATCATTCTAGAGAGATTTGTTAATTTTTCTGATTTCATATTATATAATCTTGATTTTTACGTCAAACAAGCTGGATTATTTGACCTCTTTGTAATGGATGCTAAAACAGTTTTTTATCCATCCTTAATTCACTTGTTTTATGCAAACATGCATCTCTCTATCACAACACTAGAACTGATATTGAATCACTTAATACTCTTATTAAAGGGACTAAAATTGAACTCACAGTCAAGAGTATTGGAAATATCTTTCACATCCCACATAAAAGACTTTCTCTTAGTGAAATTGACATGTCCGATGATGATATTCTATCAAAAATATTTCGCCCAGGTCAAGGTCCTCCTATGGCTAACAAACTCGAACCTACTACTAGACTTATAGGAAGAATCCTTGCATATAATATCTGCCCAAAAACTTGTAGTTTTAACTTTTTCTCTTATGATCTTGCTGCATGTGTATATGCTATCATGGGTGGACTTGATGTTAATTGGGCTTGTATCATCTACAATACTATTACCAAACAACAAACCTCATTCCTCCCTTATAGTGCATTCTTGACACACATTTTAAAAAAATTTCATGTTGATCTTGAAAGTATACCTAGAAGGGGTTGAATAGGTGTAGTGTTAATCTAGGACAAATAATGTGGAATTAAAAACTTAATTGTAAAATACAAACTATGTGTAATCAAGAGTGAGTCCGAATTCCCCGTGAAGGGCTCTGGAACTACTCCTCATGATTGTTCTAAATTATAAATTGAGGTGCTTCAATATCTCTCTTGATTAAACACTAGTGTGGGCACACGTATAATATCAAACATATGAATATGAACAATAATAACGATGCAAGATATAAAGAGAGTAGAGAGTTGAGTGAAAGAAGATCAAACACAAACAGAAGGATATGTTTCGAGGTTCGAGCCACTGCTCTATGTCCCTGCCTTCACACAGAAGGATTTTCACTATGTACATACAAGACCTTCCACAAAGGGACTTCCACAGAGGAATTACAACTTACACAAAGGAGTATACAACTCCAACTCTCAAACAATTCTCTACACTAGAGGAGCACAAAGCAAAGAAAGATATACAACTTGGTGATCACAAAGATCATAAACACAACTTGGTGATCTAAAGAGATCACAAGCAATTCTTGGTGATCTAAAGAGATCACAAACAAAGCCTCTCACAATATAAGATCCTAGAGGATAGATTTTGAATGAAAAGCTCAAGTATGTGAGTGCACAAAGTTTTTGAAAAGAAAATACAAAGAAAACTCTAGAAATGATATTGAAATTTTAGACAAGAAACTAGAATCCCAAAACTTGTTTTTTTATTTTTCAAAATTTGAAACAAAATAAAGATTTTGATTTTCAAGCTCAAAAACTTTTTTTGAAAACTTGCTGAAAAACACTTAAGAAGATGGGAAAAATTACTTTTGAAAATCTTATGAAAAACTGTCCTCAAAACACATATTTATAGGGGTTTGAAAAATATAGCCGTTGGGTCAAAACATGCCCAGACAGGTCTGTCAGTAAACCAGCTAACGGTCAAATTTTGATTGTTGACCGGGACTAACCTGAGAGTTGAGTTAATCTAGTCGGTTGACCATGGATCGACCGACCCCAAGGCAAAGGGCTGTGCACGCCCTTGTACACATTCAGTCGACCGACCGGTCGACCGCCAGTGGCCAAAAACAGAGATTTATAGGTTAGAAAAATTGGACTTTTAAATACCTATAAATTCTCATAAACTCCATAAATTTCACAAAAATAAGTTCATGTAATATATGAATACAAATATGTTTGATCAAATATCAAGTCATATTACAAACAATTTGAATTATTTTTGAGGCATATAAATTTAAATTTAAACTAAAAAACCGTATTTTCCAAAAACTTAAACTTTGAAATGAAATCTGATTTTTTTCATAAACTTGTATAAATACAAAAACAAAATATTTGAAACACATTTTTAAGCATAGTGTGTATGGATAGAATCTAATACACATATAAATGATATATTTTTGTTTTTGACAATAAATCTCAAATAAAAATTTTAATAACAAGAAAACTTTAAACAAATGACTAGATTTACATCAAAATAAGTTTTTCTAAATATATGTAGCATAGATGTATATGGATGAAATTCAATACACATGTAAACCATGTAAACTTCTTTTAATTCTATCTATTCATTAAATCTAAAGATATATTCTTGAAACTCAAAAGACCGGTTAAACTGAAACCAAAACTATTAAACGTGTGTGTGAATACTTGAGCATATCAAAACTAAATTATCCTTACACAAGATCTAAATAATAACCTAAACAAACCTAGAGACAAGTCTTCTTCTTCAAGTCGACTTGATCCAAACTCGATCCATGAGCTTGACTCCTCTTGAGTACTAGATAAGATCTTGAAGCGCGAGCTCTTGAATTAACATGTGATAACTACAAAACTTGACTTTGAATCATTTGTTGAAGCTAAATACCTATTAAAATCTTGATCAATAACTGAAACTATATAAACACAAGATCGTTAGTTCTTAACTTCATAAGTTAGTCATCATCAAAACTAAGGTGAAGGGCCTTTGAGCTAAAAATCAACCTATTTTTGATGATGACAAAACTTATGAGGTTATATATACATGGATTAAAATTAAGCTTCAGAGAAGCTCCCTCTTAACTTATGCTTAGCCAAAAAAATATAAAGATATTCAATATAGCTCAATTATAAAAAATATTCAATAAAGCTTATAAACAAAAACATGTATATATGCATAAATAATTAAGAAAACATGCATATATAAACACAACGTTTCTCTTTCCCTTTTTGTCAATCATCAACAAAGGACGAGGAAAAACAAAATACCAATAAAAACATATTTTGAAAGAAACCAATTGAAAGAGAAACTATCTTTTTACCAATTGATACCAATGAAAGAGATGATACTAATTGAAGATAAATTTTAAACAAATTTTTTAGGTAAACACTAAAATTATTTTGCAATATAGATACCAATTTGAGAATAATATCAATTGATGATTATTAATACCAATCTTGAAAATGTTAGCATTTTTCAAAACGAAATATTTTTCTTCATAAAGAGTGGGAGTAAGATGCCAATTGAAAATAAGTACAATTTAAAGATAAATCAAAAAAATTTCTCTTCTTTTATGAATACCAATAAAACTAATGCATGAGCTTGTAAAGGAACCAATTATCATTAAGAAAATGAATCAAGCTCAGTATGAAGCAATTTGTATTATAAAGAATATATATAAATATTTTTAATTTAGCACAAGAAATTATAAATACATATATGTATGTATGTAATATGTATGTATGATCAATTTAAATACCAATTGAAATATGATGCATACATATATAGAAAACAAGTATGAGTATGCAAAAATTAATTTTCATGATATGTATGTGTATAACTCATAACTACCACCATATCATGCATATGTTTAAAGAAATATTCAATAAGAGCATATAAAGCATGGTCACCCATCCAGCCACCCTTATAAGATAGAAGTTTTCAAAAATAAAATTTGAAAATAATTTTAACATAGGCTAAAAACTCTACTAATTGAAGAATACGAAACTGGTTTTAGGATAATTTTGAAAACTAGTACGAAATCTTTTAAGTAATAAAAATAAATATTTATCTCATGAAAATATGAAAATTACACGAGCATTGACACTCAAAGAGTTATGAAGCACAAAGATTCTCATGAATCCAAAATCATGAGTAAATAAGATATAGAGCACACAAGAATCATGAAATAAGCATAATCATGAAGATAAGACAATAAAGCTCAATCAAAATTTCTTTATCATAAACATGAAAATCATAAAAATTCAATTTTTATCAAAACAAAAAAAACTTCAAGGTATATGTATGTTTTGTCAAAACTAAAGTATACATACATATCCAAACATGACATGAGTCTACAAAAATAGTATATGGCACGTAATATAAGTGACTCAAGGATAGAACATGTATATCATATAGCTTTGGTCAAAATATACATATACATGAAGCTAAAACAAAATATGCACAAAATAGAGAATACAAATGTAAATGAAAGAATCATTAAAACTGGGTTATACAAATACATATAATGAGTACATATGAGCAATGAAACACTCAAACATAATAATCAAGTATAGCTCACTATTTGTACAACTATAAACACAAGTTTTAATGGAAGTAACATTTGAACATGTAATCAAAATATGAAGCACAGAAGTAATAAAATATGATTGAAAAACAAATATGATCATTAGCATAAATGTAAATATTATTAACACTAGGATATACATATATAGTTAAATAATAATTGAGAACACAAAGAGCATGAATCCATATATGCATGGGCGTATCTCAAATATATATATATATATATATATATATATATATATATATATATATATATCACAAGTCAAATAAATATTGCGTTTAAACATAATGAACATGAAAATTAAGACATGCTAAAAATCAATAATGAGAAAGCATGTAAATAAAAATGAGAAGTTAGAAATAGTTACCAAACCAAATGAACTAATCTCTATATCTCCAAACTATGGTGGTTCTCCCGCCAAAACTTGCTTGATAGTGATGCATCTAAAGTTTGTCCATTTTGCTCAATCGCATCCACCATCAAGGCACCAAATCTCTCACGTCTTATGAGAGCCCACACATACATCAAATGAAATAGGAATAGATTTTGATACCCAAACTTTTTTGGGTCCGTGGGGGTTACCACCTTTTCTAACTCAAACATTCTTAATTGCAAAATTTAAAATATGTATTCTATCATAATAAAATTTTGCAAGGTGATCCGTACATCCATAATGTGTACAAGTGCACACATTAGCATGCAAAGAATCATATGTGTGAACATGATAAGTATGTGTATGTCGAGATTGATGTGCATGTATATGTGGAGTATGTTTCTTTTAAAACATAGATTCCAACCTCTTGTGGTTCAAGGCACAATGGCTCAAAGTGGAGCCCAAACAATCTACACTTTTCTTCAAAGTATGAATATCATTATCAATAGTGGAAGAAGAAGTGAAGCAAGTAATAGAATCAAAATTCTTTTTCACTTTGAAAATAGGAATAGAAATCTTTTCTTTTTGAACCAAAGTGTTTTTCAAGAATCCTTTTCTTTTGAAATACAATCTAATTCCTTGGTAATCAAAACAATTTTATTTTTCAAGGAATTATTCTCTTTTAAAACAAACTTAATTTTTGAAGATAAAGCATCATTATTCTTCAAAACAATATCAAAATTATTTTTATTTTTTAAAATTTTATTTTCTTTTAATATAAGATCAAGTTTTGTTTTTAATAAGTCCCTTTTATTGGAAACCTCAACTTTTTCTTGTAAAATCGTATTAAGTTTTAAAAACAAAATTTTATTTTCTTCTTTTAATTCAAAACTCTTTTTCTTCAACAATTTGTATTTTTCTAACAAGTTTTCACAAAATATAGAGAGCTCTTCATTTAAAGCATGGGCATCCATACTATCATGATCATTTGAAGAGCTAGCACAATCATCAGGATGAGATTCTGAGGTTATCTCAAGGGAGTCATTTCCTTCGACCACGTAGCATGTTTGCTCGGACTCATCTACTATAGGTTCTCTCTCCATATTGTTTGAAGGTTATTCTTTGAAAGAGCTTAACGTGTTCCATACTGCGAAGGCGGAATCACAATGAGAAACCATAGATAAATAATCTTTGCTTAGTGATTATCTATGTGCAATCAATGCTTGTGCATTAGGCTCACTATACTTGTCACTACCAAAATATGATTTCTTGGTAATGACAAGATAAACATGTAATCCTAAGGCTTTTAAATATGAACTCATTTTAATTTTCATATATCGATGTTAGAAACATCATACATGGGTGGAGCAAGAAAATTCATGAGTGCATATAAATATGTGTGCAAAGTAATAGACTAGATTAGCAATCCAAGATCACACTCCCAGGTTGTTAAACCGAATATCAGGAGCGCTAGCTCTGATACTAATTGAAAGTATAGCTCGAGGGGGGTGAATAGGTGTAGTGCTAATCTAAAAAAAATAATGTGAAATAAAAACTTAATTGCAAACACACACTATGTGTAACCAAGAGTGAGTCTGATTTTCCCGTGAAGGTCTCTGAAACTACTCCTCACGATTCCTCTAAATTATGAGTTGAGGTGCTTCAATAGCTCTCTTGATTAAATATAAGTGTGGGCACACATATAATATCAAGCATATGAATATGAACAATAAAAATGATGCAAGATATAAAAAGAGCTGAGAGGTGAGAGAAGAGGATCAAATACAAACACAAGGATATGATTCGAGCTTCAAGCCACTGCTCTACGTCCCGCCTTCACATATAAGAATTTTCACTATGTCCACACATGACCTTCCACAAAGAGACCTCTACTGAGGAATTACAACTTACACAAATGAGTACACAACTCCAAGTCTCAAACAATCCTCTACACAAGAGGAGCATAAAGCAAAAAAAGAATACAACTTGGTGATCACAAAGATCACAACACAATTTGGTGATCTAAAGAGATCACAAACA
This sequence comes from Agave tequilana, assembly GCA_038442645.1. Lineage (NCBI taxonomy): Eukaryota > Viridiplantae > Streptophyta > Magnoliopsida > Asparagales > Asparagaceae > Agave > Agave tequilana. The sequence continues at coordinate 126,604 of JAVJIF010006535.1, forward strand.
ATTCTTGGTGTTCTAAAAAGATCACAAATAAAGTCTCTCACAATACAAGATCCTAGAGGATAGCTTTTAAATGAAAAGCTCCAGTATGTGAGTGCACAAAGTTTTTGAAAAAGAAAACACAAATAAAACTCTTGGGAAAACTCTAGAAATGATATAGAAAATTTTGAAACTAGAATCCCAAAACATATTTTTTTTTGATTTTTCAAAACTTCGAAACAAAATAAAGACTTTGATTTTGAAGCTCAAAAACTTATTTTAAAAACTTGTTGAAAAACACTTGAGAAGATGGGAAAATTGCTCTTGAAAATCTTATGAAAAACAGGCCTCAAAAATCAAATTTATAAGGTTTGAAAAATATAGCTGTTGGGGTCAAAACATACCCAAACAGGCTTGTCGATCGACCGCCCGGTTGACCGGCCAACGGTCGAATTTTTGACCATTAGAGGCTATCGATCGACCGCCCAGTCACCCGCCCCTAGGTAACCAGCCTGTCGGTCGACCGCTCAATCGACAGGGACCAACCCGAGAGTTGAGTTGATCTAGTCGATCGACCGTGTGGTCGACTGACCCCAAGGAAAAGGGTTGTGCGCGTCCTTGTGCACATTCGGTCGACTGACCGTCGACCGCCAGTAGCCCAAAATAGGGATTTATAGGTTAGAAAATTGGACTTTTAAATACCTATAAATTCTCATAAAACTATATAAATTTCACAAAATAAGTTCATATAAATATTTGAAGTACAAATATGTTTGATCAAAGATCAAGTCATATTACAAACAATTTGAACTTTTTTTGAGGCATAAAAATTTAAATTTAAAATAAAAAACCATATTTTCTAAAAACTTAAACTTTGAAATGGAATCCTATTTTTCCATAAACTTGTATAAATAAAAAAAATAAGATATTTGAAACATATTTTAAGTATAGTGTGTTGTTCGGGGCGGAACTAGCACTCAAAAATGTGTAATTTGTCAAATCAATGTAAAAGCTCGGATGTGCTAATGTTCCCTCGATACTTCCGTTATAGCATTGGCTCAACGGGTCGAATCCATAGGGACAGGAGGCGATAGAAGCATTAACAGTCTCTATTCATGTTTTATGTTAACAGTTTTTCTTTGTTAAAAGAATTAGAAGAAGGAAAGAAAAGAAAGGAAAGGAAATCAAGCATGTGGTAGGTGGAGAAGGCGATGAAAACGGCGATGTGAAAACAAAATAAGAAGTGGTTTGAAAAACAAATAGGAAAGAAGATGAAGCTTGTCGTAAAGAAAATGAAAACAAAGACAAATGAAGAAGCGGTGAAAACAACAATGAAAAGATACTTTGAGAATAGTTTTTAAAGCAAGATAAAAGAAAACTCATGACTACTAATTACTAATTGCTCCACTAATCATGCTAACCTCTTAGTGATAATTGCCTCACATGGATCCTTGGCCATCACTAATCCTTGGCTTCAAGAGACGATACAAGCATGGCAAATAAGATGGTTCATCACATTCAAACTTGCATCAAGAGCAAGCTAATACAAACATTAGATCATCAAACCATTAGAAGCAAACATGAAATAAGAGAGAGTTAGCTTGGTTAGCAAGTTAGCAAGTTAGATGTTAGAATCCATCATCATGAGCCATCAATGGCTCTTGCAAGAGCAAGGCCTTGTGAGGCTATTAGATTCATGTGGATTATTAAGTAAGTGGTTAGATGGTTAGTGGTTAGTAGTTAGATTGCCATGAGAAGAAGAAAAGTTAGCAAAGCATCATGTAGAATATGGAGGAGATTACATTGGAGAAGAAAGGAGACACCTTTACATAGATTGTCACCATCTATTACATCAATCCCTCTCATCTCTCTCTGAATCTCTCAGCCCTACTACAAGATCTAAAAACGAAATAACATAACAAATACAAGAAATGAAGAACACCTTCCTACACTACCCTAAAACATAGAAAAAATCAGAAACTACTCCTAAAAATGAAAACTGCTTCGTTCTGGACCTATACAGGGATATTTATAGGCATAGGAGCCTTCTGAAGACGAGACGGGGCCACGCGTTGAAAATCGACGCGTGGCCCCACCAATGGGCCGCGGATCTGCGGCCGCGGATCCGCGGCCAAACCAGGGAGTTAACTACTTGATTTTGGTGCGGGGATCCGTCTTGGCTCTAGGAGCTTCTTGGTATATTCCATTTCTGGTAATTTCGCCCAAATATTCGTCTGACCTGCGCAAGAGTCTAGTTCGACGTATCTTCTAGATGATCCCTTGCTTGGCCTCCACGAAATTCGAATTTAATTACCCTAAAAGGGGTTTAATTAAGCTCTTATTACTCCTTTGCCCTTGAACTCTTGATTTACCTGCAATAGAGACCAAAACACGGTTTAGATCGTCAATTTATTCATAAATCGGTGAGAAAATGCGATATAATAATGCATAATCGTAGACTAATCACACCCCCACACTTATCTTTTGCTCGTCCCGAGCAAAATAAGAAAAGAAAAACTATACTATAAATGTTATTACACCACTTTCGCAGGTGATGCGATTGCACTGAGCGTGTGCAATAAGCCGTTAAACCTCTAGGTTACCCCTAGAGGAGGAGTGTTGTCTCCTGAGGGTTTTCAGCGGATTGCACCCACAAAATCCATAAAGAAAGAAGACAAATGTTAGTATTTTGAAAATGCATTTTGAAAGAGAGACAAGTTTTCAAAATATTTTTGCAAAAATATAAGCAATCTAAGGTCATAAGTCCACCAAAATCATTCTTCCTTAAACTTAGTCTCTATGCAAGATCTTGTCTTCAATTAAGGTAAGAATTCAAAATTGGATTGAATATTTTATCTTTCATAAAACCTAAATAATATGCACTTTGTGATAGTGAAGATTTCTGGGATTTCAACTCTAACCATCAAGCCATTTATATATATATATATTTTATATATATTTCTTTTTCTTTTTTTCTTCCTTCCCTTAGTTTTCTTAGGCTTTTTAGTTCACCCATGTAGTGAGCCTATAACCGATGACTCCCAAACCAGAAGGTCCTAGGGCACCAGATGAGAAAACATCCCTCAGGTTTAAGGACTCGAGTAAACAAGGCCACAAAACTAAAGGGGATTATTTTTTTTTTTTACTGACAACCGTTAGGCGTGAATAATCATGCTTTTTGAGGCATAATTATCCAGCTTAATAAGTGACGTTTTATTCATATATTTTTTTCTTTTTATTTATTTTTGCTTTATGGCATTTTAGATCTTTGTTTCCATCCCAAAAATTGTGTAAGTGTGAAGTGCATACTATCTAAGGCAAAAATTCAAGATAAAATTATCTCTCTAATCTTTTATACTTAACCTATAACTTTAAACAAGATCCATTATTTCGACAAGGTTTAAGATGTCATAATTAAGGCTTTCTTAATTTCTAAGATCATCTTAATTTTCTTAAAAATATATCAAAACTTTGTCTCTTATTTCAAAAAGTTTTTAAAAAAGAGAAAATTCCTATACAAAAGGAAAGATTTCTAAAAGTATCCTAAAAGAAGTGTAAAAGAAAGAAAATTTAAAAACTCTAAGTTAGTAAACCCTCCCCCACACTTATCTCATGCATTGTCCTCAATGCATCGTGATGTATGTATGCATGAAATAAATAGAGAGGAAGGAAAAATCACCTCAAGGTGGTGGTTCTGGTGGCGGTCTGATTGGTCCACGGAATGCGGCCCAATCCAATGTGCGTGGAGTCCAGAGGAACCCACCAGAGACCTCCATAATACAACCCACTAGAATGATGTATATATTTATGATTTTTATTAAAAGTTTTACCCTATCTAATTTCCAAATTTTCAAAATAATTTCAGAGTCAAATTTATCAAAATCCTTGTCCCAGAATGGAATGATTGATTTGGACTCAGGAAGTACAGGAACTAATACTGACTCAGGAAAAAGACTTAAGTCAAGTAAAGGTTCGGGAGTCGAGATTGGTTCAGGAAGTGGGTTCAAATCAAGAAGTTAAAACTCAAGTCCACATTCATTTCCCCATGATGGAATGTGACTATCTAAAATTGGCGATTCAAGTTCAAGAATGACAGGTATGGGAATCAAAACTGACTCTAAAATATTGCTCAAATTGGGTAACAAAATAGGAGTCAATATTAATTCAGGAATTTGAACTGGATCACAAATTTGAAGATCAAAGTCACATTCCTTACTGAGTTCAATTCCAAAAAAATGAGAACTTATCAATTTATCAATAAGACTTTCAAAGTAAGAAATTGGTCAAGTTCAATATGATCATCATAAAAGATTGGTGATTCAATTTCACAATGGACTGGTACAGGATCCAATACTGACTCGGGAAAAGGCCTAAATTCAGGTTAAACACTTCAGTCAATATTGAATCAGGAAGTGAAATTGAATTATCAAGCGGAAGTTCAGGATCATATTCATGCTCAAGTTCAATTTCAGGAAAAGGATAACTTGCCAAAATGTCAATGGGATCTTTAACATTTGAAGTTTGGACAAGTTCAGATGGGTGTGCTGAAATTGAATCTTGATTTCCAAAACAACATGATTCTTTGGCTCTAATAGAATGTTTAGTGACTCAGAAATAGTCAAACGATGAGAATGAAGACTTTTGACCATCATATCTATGTCATGATTACGAACCATTTGAGTTTGAGTCATGATTTCAAGCATCTTTTCTTAATTAATTGGTTCATCGTTTTGTTGCGACTGGGCCTGAAAAGATGATGATTTATTTTGGAAATTGTGGTGAAATCGTGAGTCCATCAGATTTGATTGTTGTTCGGACTCATGCAAGAATTCCTTACTCGTTCCCTAGGCAGATGGTTGTTCATTATAAGGAGATGGAACTGAGTAAGACTCTTGAAAATATTGTGGAATTGGAGAGGCCATCCTTTTCTGAAGTAGTCGCTCAACCTCTTGTAAATTAGCTTCTATACTCTTTCTTAACTCTGATTTTTCTTCAATGGGAGGTCCAGAAAAAGAAGTATAGGAAGCGAAATCGGGGAATGAATATTGTGTAAATTGTGGACAAGGTGGACATGGGGGACAAGGAGGTTGAAAATTAAACTCGGGGGAGGTGAATCCCCATTGACTCTGTGACGAGTTGAAATTATTTTGAAAATTATAGTCATAAGAATGTGGGTATAGGTTATATTGGTTCGGATAAGTCCAACCCGGTGTATTTGGTTGGTGCATATTGAAAAAGCCGGGTTGGAATTATCCGAATCGAATGGGGTCGGTGTGAAATATGGATTCATATTCGGATTGAAAGAATTGTTATTGTTAAATTCCATTTCACAAACAATCACAAACAAAAAAGAAAAATCAAACAACAAACAAAAAGAAAAGAAAAAATTAAAACCAAGCCTATAGTAGGGTTGACCTAGACCTAAACGGCTCCTAACTGGTCGATTACCCGGGGGAGGTTGTTGCTTGAATCCGACCACAAGCTAATCGGCCAGGTAGGGAAAAAATACGGTGGGAGGTATCCGTGCGTAAGCAAACGGGCCTTAATTACGCCAAACCACGGTATCTTCGAGGCGTAACCTCTTAATCCCCAGCCTTAGACACCGATTTCATAAGAGTAAGATTCAAAACAAGTTCCACCCTCGTTCAATCTCTTAATGAGTCCGAGATGTCCCTAGGGGCCAACGTCTATAAAATTTTATTAGGCCTTGGGTTGTGTGAGTGGGGAGGTGTTTTTGGGCTAAGGAAGGGTGATGAAATCTCACCTTATCTTGTTTGGGTTTTGCCCTTAAGTTCAATTCGAGCAAGTGTGCAATATAGACAAGAATATAACACAAAGCGATAAATCACCCACGTGTTTGTCCTATACTATATGCAATGCCATATGTACACCTCAATCCAGATCACAACAACAGAACAAATACAGTATATTGGAATTGAATTGACATGTGCCTAAATGCAAATGTCTAAACCGTTTTAAAAGTCCAAATACCACATTTTAGTTCTTTAATTTATTGCGGTGTTTAGGCAATCAAAGCAGGAAAGTAATAATACAGATTAACTAGCTATTACAATGAACACATCCCAGCACAACAAGATATACAATTATCACAAAATGGCCGCATTTTCGCGGCAAAAGTCGCGTTTGCGCGGCGGTTCTTTAGAAGCTGGGTCCCTGTTTTCAAGAGCAGGGAGATGCAAAGCTAGTATTTATTCTACAATGTTAATCTCCTGTAAAGAGTATTCTGCACACCAAAACAGAGAAGACAATGTTAATAAAACGTGAAATCAAAACCATTCCTGTTCCCCGGTAACGGCGCCAAAAATTTTGTTCGGGCGGAACTAGCACTCAAAAATGTGTAATTTGTCAAATCAATGTAAAAGCTCGAATGTGCTAATGTTCCCTCGATACTTCCGTTATAGCATTGGCTCAATGGGTCGAATCCACGGAGATGGGAGGCGATAGAAGTATTAACAGTCTCTATTCACCTTTTATGTTAACAGTTCTTCTTTGTTAAAAGAATTAGAAGAAGGAAAGAAAAGAAAGAAAAAGGAAATCAAGCAAGTGGTAGGTGGAGAAGGCGATGAAAACGGCGATGTGAAAACAAAATAAGAAGTGGTTTGGAAAACAAATAGGAAAGAAGATGAAGCTTGTGGTAAAGAAAATGAAAATAAAGACAAACGAAGAAGCGGTGAAAACAACAATGAAAAGATACTTTGAAAATAGTTTTTAAAGCAAGATAAAAGAAAACTCATGACTACTAACTACTAATTGCTCCACTAACCATGCTAATCTCTTAGTGATAGTTGCCTCACATGAATCCTTGGCCATCACTAATCCTTGGCTTCAAGAGACGATACAAAGCATGGCAAATAAGATGGTTCATCCACATTCAAACTTGCATCAAGAGCAAGCTAATACAAACATTAGATCATCAAACCATTAGAAGCAAGCATCAAATAAGAGAGAGTTAGCTTGGTTAGCAAGTTAGCAAGTTAGATGTTAAAACCCATCATCATGAGCCATCAATAGCTCTTGCAAGAGCAAGGCCTTGTGAGGCTATTAGATTCATGTGGATTATCAAGTAAGTGGTTAGATGGTTAGTGGTTAGTAGTTAGATTGCCATGAGAAGAAGAAAAGTTAGCAAAGCATCATGTAGAAGATGGAGGAGATTACATTGGAGAAGAAAGGAGACACCTTTTACATAGATTGTCACCATCTATTACATCAATCCCTCTCTATCTCTCTCTGAATCTCTCAGCCCTACTACAAGATCTAAAAATGAAATAACATAACAAAATACAAGAAATGAAGAACACCTACCTACACTACCCTAAAACATAGAAAAAATCAGAAACTACTCTAAAAATGAAAACTGCTTCGTTCTGGACCTATACAGGGATATTTATAGGCATAGGAGCCTTCTGGAAGACGAGACGGGGCCACGCGTCAAAAATCGACGCATGGCCCCACCAATAGGCCGCGGATCTGCGGCTTTTGCTGCGGATCCGTGGCCAACCCAGGGAGTTAACTCCCTGGTCTTGGTGCGGGGATCCGTCTTGGCTCTAGGAGCTTCTTGGTATATTCCATTTCTGGTAATTTCGCCCGAATATTCGTCTGACGTGCGCAAGAGTTTAGGTTTGACGTATCTTCTAGATGATCCCTTGCTTGGCCTCCACGAAATTCGGATTTAATTACCCTAAAAGGGGTTTAATTAAGCTCTTATTACTCCTTTGCCCTTGAACTCTTGATTTACCTGCAATAGAGACTAAAACACGGTTTAGACCGACAATTTATTCATAAATCGGTAGGAAAATGCGATATAATAATGCATATCGTAGACTAATCATGTGTATGGATAGAATCCAATACACATATAAATGATATATCTTTGTTTTTGATAATAAATCTCAAAATAAGTTTTGATAAAAATAAAACTTTAAACACATGACTAGATATACATCAAAATAAGTTTTTCTAAATATATGAAGCATAAATATATATGGATGAAATCCAATACACATGTAAACCATGTAAACTTCTTTTGATTCTATCTATTCATGGAACCGAGAGATGTATTCTTGAAACTCAAAAAATCGGTTAAACTGAAATCAAACTATTAAACTTGTGTGCGTGTGAATACTTGAGCATATCAAAACTAAACTATCCTTACACAAGAACTAAATAATAAACTAAACAAACCTAGATACATGTCTTCTTCCCAAGTCGACTTGATCCAAACACGATCCATGAGCTTGTCTCCTCTTGAGTACTAGATGCGATCTTGAAGCTCGAGCTCTTGAATCAACATGTGATAGCTGTTGGCCCAAGGTTACAATCACCCATGATTAGTGTATTTTGATGATTACAAAACATATTAGTTATTTGTACTAATAACAATTGTTGTTTAAGTGTGTTTCAGATTTCTATTCATTCTAGAAGTCTTCTCTCACAAATACAAGGATTTGGACTCAAGTCAACTCCAATTGGGCTCAAGGAACAAGTGTTGAAGATCATATGAAGAAGCCTATTGAAGATCTTGAAGTCCTTAGGAATATTGTAAGATATAGAATGTTAAAGTTTGAGTATATGAAATTTGGCTCTAGGATTTGCACACACACTTGTTTCATATATTTCCTATGTTTTGAAAATGGTTATTTCTAAGTTTTATGCCTTAGTTTATATATACATGTACCAAAAGCTTTAATCTTGAAAATCTTGTTTAAAACATGTGTATAAACTATTTTCTGCATAATACTTAGCTATATGTATTTTTAAAATATTTTTCAAAATTTTTCTAACTCAAAACAGCCCAGTTTTTCTGTTTCAGGCAACTTCGGTCGACCGGCCCGGTCGACCGGAGATGTGTCTGGACATGCACTGTTTGTGCATGTCTGTCGGTCGACCGGACCGGTCGACCGACGGAGAGCAAATAGCTCTCGGGTTTTTTTCGGTCGACCGGACCGGTCGACCGAAAGAAGGAAACTATGTTTCCTCTTTTGGGACGGTCGACCGGACCGGTCGACCGGGCGCCAATGGCTCTTTGCAGCTGTGCTGGCGGTCGACCGGACCGGTCGACCGCCAGGCCTGCAACAAGCCTAACGGCTCTTTCCTCTTTGGGCTATTCTGAAAAACTGTTTTTATTTCAGCTTTAACAGATTTTTGGAGAGTTGTTGGGGAGCTTTTTCAGAGAAAATAAGACAAAAAGAAATTGTTTTTAACCTATTTTCTAACCCTATAAATAGAGGAGAAGTCTCTCTTGCATATCACTTAGAAAAATCCTCAAGTTTGCATTGTTTTCAAAAGAGAAAAGAAAAGAGTTTAAAGCTTTCATTCCAATTCTTTTTGAGCTAGTTTTTCAGTTGTGTTTGATTGCTAATATCACTCTACAACTGAAGTTTTTCTCACCACACTTCATAGAGCCAAAAATCCAATACTCATTCTATAGTGAAGTTGTAATTCAAGTGAGAGTGTTTGTAAAAGAGTTTGAGAAAGAGTGTAGTGATCTTGTTGTGATCACTTTGTTCTTGTAATCCTTTTCTTGTGGAGCAACCTCTTCGGTAGAGGTCCTTTGTACTCGGTGGAGCTCGGTGCTCGGTCTTCGGTAGACCAAATTGTAAAGGCATCCTCGGTGGATAGTGGAAACCCTTCACGGAGGTGAAGGCGGGGACTAGAGCAAGTGTGCTCGAACCTCGAAACAAATCATCTTGTTTGCGATTGCCTTTGCGTTATTCTTGCTTACAATTTCTCTTGCTTTATATTGTCTTGAATTATTTGCTTGAGAACTAACCCTTTACTTGTGCAATCTTGTCTTGTTCACTTTACTTGCTATATTGCTTGTGTGTATTTCATCATAGCATTTCATCCTTTACTTGTTCGATCATATCTCATACAACACGGTTGCATTGCGCACCTCTAACCCATATCTAGGGGAATTGGGAGGAAGGAGTTCAGAACCTCGCAAGGGGTATTCGGCTCTTAGTCGTGTTTTGAGAGATCGTTGCATCACTCATTTAATTAAAGTTTAAAAAGATCATTAGATTAGCATTCACACCTATTCACCCCCCCTCTAGGTGTTTTTCAATTGGTATCAGAGCTTGGACTCTAGGATTTGGTTTAACCACCTTAGAGAAGATCCTAATTTGCTAATCATTTCATTCATATTCATATAAGTAAAATGGCCGATGGAATTAAGACCCCTCCTAAGTTTGATGGACTTAACTTTCCCATATGGAAAGTTAAGATGACCGTGTTTTTGCAATCTCTAGGTAGCCGAGTTGCAAAAGCCGTGACTAAGTCCTTTAGTGTACCCCCCGTGACGAATCCACTTGGTCCGAAATAGAGACTAAGGAATTCGATGCCAATGCCAAAGCTCACTATGCACTTCTTCAAGCCCTAAATGATGATGACATAGCTAGGGTTATACATTGCAAATCCGCATATGAGATTTGGTCACACTTGATAGTCACTCATGAGGGAACCTCACAAGTAAAGAAGGCTAAGATTGACCCTTTTCGGTCCCAATATGAAACATTTAGCATGCAAGATAATGAAATCATAGATGATATGGTTACAAGATTTACCAAGATTACTAATGGACTCTCTTCTTTAGGTGAAGATATCAACAATGATCAAAGAGTAAGGAAGATCATCCGGGCTCTTCCTCCTTCATGGGAAGTTAAAGCAACAACCTTGAAGGAACTCAACGACAATGAAGAGATGGAGCTTATAGGTCTCATTGGGAACCTTAAAACCCATGAGATGGAAAGGAAAGCAAGGGAGGACATGGCTCCTACCAAGAAGAAGACTATTGCCTTCAAGTGTCAATCATCACACTCCGACGAAGATGATGAAGAAGAAGATGACGAAGAGCTCTCACTTCTAGTCAAAAATGTTCGGAGGATGTACAACAAGGCGAAGTTCCAAGGTAGAAGGAGATGGCAAGGAGGCAAAGAAGAAAGAAAGATCATATGCTTCAATTGCCAAAGACCGGGACACATTGTTGCGGAATGTCCGGACAAAGCTAAGCCCTCCACTTCAAAGAAGCCTTACAAGAAGAAGGCTATGAAGGCAACTTGAGATTCGGAGACCGAATCCGAAGAAGAGATCGACACCGCCAACATGTGCTTCATGGCCAATGAAAGCACAAGCAAGGTAACCACTTCCACCCCTCTTGATGATGAACTCTCCATGGATGAACTAGGAGAAGCTTTTGTTAAGTTGTCACAAAACTATGATTTCTTAAAGAAAAAGTATCTTAAAATGAAAAAGGATAATGAATCTTTAAGTCTTCAAGTTTTTACTCTTACAAAGGAAAAAGATGATTTGGTTTCCACCTTGGCCACTACTAAAAATGATTTTGAAAAATATAAGATTTCTTGCAAAGGTAAGGCCCCACTAATTGATTCAAATGAAGTTTCTATACTTAAGGAAAGATTAGACTCATTAAGTATTGTTTTGAAAGATTGTGAGTTTAACAAGAAGAAAATTGAGGCTATGTTTCCTAAGAAACAAGCCCCAAAGAAAAATGCTCATGCTCATGTTCATGTTCATGCTACACAACCTAAACAACATGGAAAAACCCCAAAACATGCTCACACTACACATACACATCATGCATTCATGTATGGTAGAGTGTTCTCATGTTCACATTGTGGACGGAAAGGGCACTTAGCCAATTTTTGCTATGATAGATTAAATGTATCACGTCACAATGTTTGGGTTCGAGGCACTAACTTTAAAGGACCCAAGAAAGTTTGGGTACCAAAATCAACAATTATGTTAAATGATGTAGGTACTTTCCAAATCCCAACGACGTAGAGGATTGTGGTATCTTGATAGCGGTTGCTCAAGGCACATGACTTGGGACATCAACAACTTTGCAACCCTATCAAGATATCATGAAGGTGGCACCGTCACCTTCGGAGATGACGCCAAGGGTAAAATCATCGGTATTGGTAATGTAAAACTTGGCACCTCTCCTTTAATTGAAAATGTAGTTTTAGTTGATGGCCTCAAGCATAATCTCTTGAGTGTTAGTCAACTTTATGATAAAGGTTTTGATATTGTTTTTGATAATGTTGCTTGTAAAGTAATTGATAGAACTTCTAATGTTTGTGTATTTTCCGGTTTTCGTGAAAGTAATGTTTATATGATTGATATGTTAAATATGTCTTGTAATATTACTTGTTTGAAAGCCCTCGATGATGACTCTTGGTTGTGGCATAGGAGATTAGGGCATATTTCTTTTGATCACATTTCTAGGTTAAACACAAAGGAAATGGTGAAAGGTATTCCTTGTTTGAATTTTGAAAAGGACCGAGTTTGTGACGCATGTCAATTTGGGAAACAAACTAAGTCTTCTTTCAAGTCAATTAAGGATATCATGACATCACGTCCTTTGGAGTTAATCCATATGGATCTTTTTGGCCCTACACAAACCAAAAGTCTAAGTGGGAATAGATTTGCTTATGTTTTGGTTGATGACTTTTCAAGATTTACTTGGGTTTTCTTTCTTGAACATAAAAGCCAAGCATTTTCATATTTCCAAACTTTCAAGAAAAGAGTTGAAAAAGAAAAAGATGTTTCGATTTTGAGAATAAGAAGTGATAGAGGAGGTGAATTCATTAACCAACCCTTTACCACTTTTTGTGATGAACATGGAATAAAGCATGAACTTTCTTGTCCTAGAACTCCACAACAAAATGGAGTAGTTGAACGGAAAAATAGAACATTACAAGAGATGGCTAGGACAATGCTAAGTGAATATGGTCTACCACATTATTTGTGGGCCGAGACCGTAAATACATCATGCTACATATCAAATCGTGTTTTCTTGTGTAAAAATACTACTAAAACTTCTTTTGAAATGTATTTTTCTAGAAAACCTAATGTTTCCTATTTTAAAGTTTTTGGATGCAAATGTTTTGTTTTAAATACAAAAGATAGTTTAGGAAAATTTGATCCTAAATCTTATGAGGCTATTTTTGTAGGTTACTCAAACACTAGTAAGGCTTATAGAGTTTTCATTAGATCATCATTGACTATTGAAGAGTCTATTCATGTTAAGTTTGAGGAATCTAACAAGTTTGTTAAGAATGTTGTAGAAATAGATGCATTGGATGAAGGTTTGGAGAAAGTGACCTTGGAGGATGCTTCTACTATGGGAGACAAACCAAAGGATGATGAAGGAAGCAAAGCTAAAGTGGAAGAGGCATAAGGAAATGAAAATCAAACACATGAGGTGGAGCCTACTCAACCACTACCAAAGGATTGGAGATACAATCCACATCATCCCAAGGACCTCGTCATAGGTGAAGTATCAAAGGGGTAACTACTCGCTCTAGACTTCATGACTATTGTGGTAACTATGCATTCATTTCTCATATTGAACCCAAAAATGTCCTCGAAGCCGAGGCCGATTCATATTGGTTGCTAGCCATGCAAGAGGAGCTCAATCAATTTGAGCGCAACTAAGTTTGGCACCTTGTTCCTAGGCCCCACGATAGACCAACAATTGGTACTAAGTGGATCTTTAAGAATAAGTTGGATGAATCGGGTCATGTAGTTAGAAACAAGGCTAGGTTAGTTGCCCAAGGTTACACTCAAATCGAAGGGATCGATTTTGAAGAAACCTTTGCACTCGTAGCACGGCTTGAAGCCATACGGATGACACTAGCATTTGCCTCATATAAAGATTTCAAATTATTTCAAATGGATGTTAAAAGTGCTTTTCTAAATGGATTTATTGAAGAGGAGGTGTATGTTGAACAACCCCCCGGGTTTGTTGATCCTACACATCCGGATTTTGTTTTTAAATTAGATAAAGCTCTTTATGGTTTAAAACAAGCCCCTAGGGCTTGGTATGAAAGACTTTCTTCATTTTTGACTTCAGATGGTTTTAAGAAAGGTAAAATTGATACAACCTTGTTTACAAAACATGTAGAAAAAGATATTCTTATTGTGCAAATTTATGTGGATGATATTATTTTTGGTTCTACTAATGAATCTCTTTGCAAAGCTTTTGAATCATGCATGAAGGATGAATTCGAAATGTCTATGATGGGGGAACTCAACTATTTCCTTGGACTCCAAATCAAGCAAAAGAAGGATGGGATCTTCATCAATCAAGCCAAGTACACAAAGGAACTAATCAAAAGGTTTGGGCTTGAAGGATCGAAAGTAAGCAAAACTCTCATGGCAACAACTACAAAGCTTGACAAGGATGAACAAGGTAAAAGTGTAGACATTAAACTTTATAGAAGCATGATTGGTAGCTTGCTTTATTTGACGGCTAGTAGGCTGGATATTATGTTTTCCGTTTGTCTTTGTGCACGTTTTCAATCTTGTCCTAAAGAATCTCACATAATTGCGGTTAAACGCATAATTAGATACCTTAAGGGCACTATTGAAATGGGTTTATGGTATCCTAAAACCGGATTATTTGAAATGAAGAGTTTTTCGGATGCCGACTATGCGAGTTGTAGGGTAGATAGGAAGAGCACAAGTGGAACATGTCAATTCTTAGGTAATTGTCTTGTATCTTGGTCTTCCAAAAAGCAAAATTCGGTAGCCCTATCAACCGCCGAGGCGGAGTATGTTGCAGCCGGAGCTTGTTGTGCACAAGTTCTTTGGATGAAACATACTCTCCTTGACTATGATTTACACTTTGATCATGTTAAAATATTTTGTGATAATACTAGTACTATTCACATGACAAAGAATGCAAATCAACATAGTGAAACCAAACACATTGACATTAGGTATCACTTTCTTAGAGATCACTATGAGAAAGGTGATATTGATATTGATTATGTTTCTACCGATTTTCAACTTGCCGATATTTTACTAAACCATTAGACTATGCTAGATTTTCATTTATTTGTGGTGAGTTGAATGTTTGCATTATGGATTCTTAAAAATAAATTTTTTTGGTATTTTAACCCTTTTTGATGTATGACAAAAAGGGGGAGAATAAGTTTGATAGTTTGAATAAGTTTAAGAATTTGATATTTTGATGATTGAATTATATTTTGAATTTGTTTAAGTTTGATATTTGTTTGAGTTTGTTAAGTTTGTTTATTTAAGTTTTTGACAAAACTTTTGTACATTGAATGCTTTATGTATTGTGCTTCCATAGTCAAATTTTTATACATAGCATTATTTGAGGGGGAGTTTTCCAAACTCCTCTTCCATGTTTATTTAAATAACCTATATGTTTTGTCATCATCAAAAAGGGGGAGATTGTTGGCCCAAGGTTACAATCACCCATGATTAGTGTATTTTGATGATTACAAAACATATTAGTTATTTGTACTAATAACAATTGGTGTTTAAGTGTGTTTCAGATTTCTATTCATTCTAGAAGTCTTCTCTCACAAATACAAGGATTTGGACTCAAGTCAACTCCAATTGGGCTCAAGGAACAAGTGTTGAAGATCATATGAAGAAGCCTATTGAAGATCTTGAAGTCCTTAGGAATATTGTAAGATATAGAATGTTAAAGTTTGAGTATATGAAATTTGGCTCTAGGATTTGCACACACACTTGTTTCATATATTTCCTATGTTTTGAAAATGGTTATTTCTAAGTTTTATGCCTTAGTTTATATATACATGTACCAAAAGCTTTAATCTTGAAAATCTTATTTAAAACATGTGTATAAACTATTTTCTGCATAATACTTAGCTATATGTATTTTTAAAATATTTTTCAAAATTTTTCTAACTCAAAACAGCCCAGTTTTTCTGTTTCAGGCAACTTCGGTCGACCGGCCCGGTCGACCGGAGATGTGTCTGGACATGCACTGTTTGTGCATGTCTGTCGGTCGACCGGACCGGTCGACCGACGGAGAGCAAATAGCTCTCGGGTTTTTTCGGTCGACCGGACCGGTCGACCGAAAGAAGGAAACTGTGTTTCCTCTTTTGGGACGGTCGACCGGACCGGTCGACCGGGCGCCAACGGCTCTTTGCAGCTGTGCTGGCGGTCGACCGGACCGGTCGACCGCCAGGCCTGCAACAAGCCTAACGGCTCTTTCCTCTTTGGGCTATTCTGAAAAACTATTTTTATTTTCAGCTTTAACAGATTTTTGGAGAGTTGTTGGGGAGCTTTTTCAGAGAAAATAAGACAAAAAGAAATTGTTTTTAACCTATTTTCTAACCCTATAAATAGAGGAGAAGTCTCTCTTGCATATCACTTAGAAAAATCCTCAAGTTTGCATTGTTTTCAAAAGAGAAAAGAAAGAGTTTAAAGCTTTCATTCCAATTCTTTTTGAGCTAGTTTTTCAGTTGTGTTTGATTGCTAATATCACTCTACAACTGAAGTTTTTCTCACCACACTTCATAGAGCCAAAAATCCAATACTCATTCTATAGTGAAGTTGTAATTCAAGTGAGAGTGTTTGTAAAAGAGTTTGAGAAAGAGTGTAGTGATCTTGTTGTGATCACTTTGTTCTTGTAATCCTTTTCTTGTGGAGCAACCTCTTCGGTAGAGGTCCTTTGTACTCGGTGGAGCTCGGTGCTCGGTCTTCGGTACACCAAATTGTAAAGGCATCCTCGGTGGATAGTGGAAACCCTTCACGGAGGTGAAGGCGGGGACTAGAGCAAGTGTGCTCGAACCTCGAAATAAATCATCTTGTTTGCGATTGCCTTTGCGTTATTCTTGCTTACAATTTCTCTTGCTTTATATTGTCTTGAATTATTTGCTTGAGAACTAACCCTTTACTTGTGCAATCTTGTCTTGTTCACTTTACTTGCTATATTGCTTGTGTGTATTTCATCATAGCATTTCATCATTTACTTGTTCGATCATATCTCATACAACACGGTTGCATTGCGCACCTCTAACCCATATCTAGGGGAATTGGGAGGAAGGAGTTCAGAACCTCGCAAGGGGTATTCGGCTCTTAGTCGTGTTTTGAGAGATCGTTGCATCACTCATTTAATTAAAGTTTAAAAAGATCATTAGATTAGCATTCACACCTATTCACCCCCCCTCTAGGTGTTTTTCAATAGCTTCAAAACTTGACATTGAATCCTTTGTTGAAGCTAAACACCTAATAAGATCTTGATCAATAACTGAAACTATGTAAGCATAAGATCATTAGCATCTTAACTTCATAAGTTAGTCATCATTAAAACTAAGGTGAAGGGCCTTTGGGCTAACAGATTTATCTAGTGAAACCAATGTCATTAGATCTTTTGAGTTATTTGATCATTCTATCCTTCTTAGGATGAAACTCATCAATTTTTAAGCACCTCCACCATCTTCCACTTTTCAAGAATCCCCATCTTCCAAAACACCTCATACTTTCACTTCTCATCCATCCCAATCCTCACACTTTGATGATGCCTACTACAACACCATTATTGTTGTAGTCTTGAAACTTAAATTCCAACAAGCCTCTATGCTTGAATTCCAAACTTCACTCCTCTCAAACCACAATCTTCTCATGGAGCACTTGGAATCCATGTCAATCAGAATGGATCACATGTATGTAGATCAGCAAATGAATCTTCAGATTCTGCAAAATCAATTTCCACCACCACCACCCAGATCCAACTAAAGAAGAAGCTTATGGCTTCAATTTCTTATATGCTTTAGTTGTCCCTTTGTTTAAAATCTTGTTTTATGATTTGTAATAATTCTATGTTTAAAACGTTATTTTTTATGATCGGTACTTTGTTTTGTAATCACTTTGTGATAGTTTGTGTTTTTTAATTCAATATTAGATCTTTGCGCTAAAATTCTGTGATATATTATTTTGTCCTAAGTTCTATGTGTCCTATGGTCTCTTTTTGTTAATGATAAAAAAAGAAACATGCGTATGTTATTTTGTTATGCTTGTATCATGTATATTGTGCTAATAAGCATTTATGCTGGGAGAGCAATACTAACAATTTATATGAAAATGCACTTAAAGAAGGGGGTGAATAGGTGTAATGCTAATCAAATGCGAAGTAACAATAATTTATACTAAATGATACAAACCGGTCACTCAAAATAAGAATTGAAGCCGAATTTCCCGTGAAGGGCTCTAGAACTTCTCCTCTAAAATTTCTCTAGATTGTGAGTTGAGGTGCTCAATTGCCTTCTTATTGAGATGAGTAAAGACCGAAAAGTAAGATTAATGAAAGTGATGCAATGATGAATATAATGCAAGCAATAAACAGAATGTGTAATAGAAGCAACAACACAAGTGCAAGCAATATAAAGAGATAGAGATCAAGAGACAAGCAATCGCTGTTTGGTACGGAGAATGGTTCGCGTAAAATTTCCTTGAATCAACTGAAAGATTACAACGGACTAATGCTCCGACTATAAGGGAGGGAAGATGTTGAGTCTTGGATCTCCCCTTTGTTTAGTGCTGGGTTCTTCAAGTGGCGATGGAAAGTGAATCTTGTTTTTCGTTGACCGGTAGACGTCAAGAACTTCTGGGGATCTTCTTCTTCGGATGGTAGACGGAGTAACACAGCTCTGTCGACCAAAATCTCAAGGAGATTGTAGGCAAAGATTAACTTGTACGCAGCAAGTTAGCTGAAGAGTTGAACTCTCTTTCCTTCTCCGTGGAAGCTCTCAAGTCAAGCTCTTCTCCTCGATTTCTCTGATCTAATTCCCCGACCTCTTCTCCACAACAACGGGGCTATTTATAGAGGTTTCAGGGGCGAACGTGCCTCCTAAAAATACTCCATAATGGGGGTTAACTTTTCCCATTATGTGGGCCGTGATTGACCCTATAACCAGGACGGTTACAACTGAGACGCGGGTGTCGACCCACGCGCCTTGGTGCTGCAGTGCTGGCTGAGACGCGGGTTTCGACCCTCGCGCTTTGGTGCTGCAGTGCTGGCTGAGACGCGGGTTTCGACCCTCGCGCCTTGGTGCTGCAGTGCTGGCTGAGACGCGGGTTTCGACTCTCGCGCCTTGGTGCTGCAGTGCTGGTAAGCCCTGCGTCTGGAGTTTGGGACTCTGCTTTTGACGACTTGTCTTTAATGATTTTTAGACAGCCTACAGAACCCCCTCCAAAGTTTTTGATATTCCGCGGTTGGCTGGGACGGATTTCGAAATACTTTGGACTTTAACTGAATTCGCCCCTCTCGTGGTTAGACTGACAATGCTCTGAGCTTGATCTTATCTGGACTATGGTCTTCGTGAGTGTACTGTGGAACCCTTTGAAGCTGCCAGAAATGATCGTGGTGAGTGTCTAGATACACAGTCTAAACTTCCCCAATGCTTTGAGTTTGTCGTTGGTGTACTTTAAACCAGGGGTGGGCAGTCGTCTGCTTGTGCCAGTGTGCTTTTAAACTGAATTGCAGAAGCAAGGACTACACGCCAGTTCTGTGGATGCAGGGGTGATACTGCTTTAAGGATGACAACGCGACTGTTACTCCATGAGGCGGACACGACTTTTGGCCGAGTTGAAAGGGTGCGTCCATCAAAGGGATGCATCTTTAGAGATGAAGACGCGACTCTTGGATGCAAATCCGTGTCATGAGTACGCAGCCACGTGTCCCGTAGAATTGAGGGGACATCTACTTTTTGGCGTGCGAATTTCACGCTGCATTTAAAGCGTTGTCCACGCGTCAGGTGGTAATTGGGCGTCGAGCCAAGCGCCGCGTATCTTTGCGAATCACCGTGCCTATAAAAGGCAACAGGTCTTTCAAGAGTCATCATTAGACTCTCCTTCGTCTTCGTGTGCATTTGTTAGGGTTTTGAGAAAGGAACTTCCTTTGTTCTCTTTACTTCATCTAACACCGGTTCCTTGATTCGCAATGGCACCAAAGGCCAAGCAAACTGATTCATCTTCACGGGCGGTCGTCGCTGAGACTCAAAGGGGTGGTTCCTCCATGCAGGAAGCCCCTATTTCAGGTATAAAGCCCTTGAACTTGACTTCCACCATTAAAAGGGTTCATGGAGTTCTTTGAACTATTGGACTCCCTTTTAAAATTGACCCGCCAACGCGGGCTCGAGCCCATGTTTGCTCTTCAGACGCGGCTGTTGAGTCGATAAACGAGGCGCAGGTTTGCTGACCCTTGCTGCTTTTATCTGCTCGAATCTGCGTCTGCTTGTTGAACACAGGGCCCCAGTAAGCCTTGCGTTTCGGATTCAACACTCAGAATGTTTCTAAGTATGAAAGATTCGGACGCAGATTTCTTATGACTCCTGCGTCTTTATGAAATCAGACGCTGGTCCTCATGAATCTTGCGTCTGAGTCCAAGTACTTAGAGATTTTTCATAAGTCTTGAATTTTCAAAACGCGGGCTCCATGCTAGCCTCGCGATCTTCGGGTCTAGACGCAGATTTTGATGATTTCTGCGTCTGAGTTTACTTCTGCGTTTGAGTTGTGGACACCTAATCATTTCCCTTCAGATTTCTGATCAAATGTCGTTTTCTTTTTGTAGTGCGATATTCCGCCGATCCTCTCTCCAAGAAGTGTCACTTCGGGCACGTAGGTGGTGCTGATCGCAACTTAACCTTCGTGTTACAAAGGACTGCTCCTGTGACCGCCGACAAGCCGAGGGAGCAAAGGGAGAGGCTCTCCAAGGTCGACATGGCGACATTCCGGGAACTTATGACTGACGCAGAGTTTAAGACGAATTCGCGCATTCCATCAAAGAAACCCGTCTTCTTCTTTGGGGACAGTATTGGCGAGGGTGGTTACGTCTTGCATGATGGCGATTACAAGTGGCTCCGCCAGATAGGGGGTAGGAAATTCTTTCTTCCAAATATGGAGAGAATGTATCCCCTATCCTACCTTCAGCACATGTCTGTCCCTCGGGCAATGGAATGGGATCTTGCCCGATTTGTTCCCAGTGTCTCTCTTGGCATACTGGGCGCCAGGAAGGTGCACTCGGGTGGACACGGGAGGGAGATCTTTGGTTTGTTTCCTGGATTATTCAGGTCTGATTACCCAGTAGGGGAAACCCCTCAGCTCAGCACTACCTTTATTAATCAATTCATGAAGGTAGGGGGTGATTTTCCCACTGACTTCCGCCCGCTCGGGTGGGTTCATTCCACTGACAAGTACTGGTGGGGCAAGATGGTGAGCTTTGTCCTCGCTGAACTTGGAGGTCTGTTGGACCAGGTGGGACTGTACCAAGCGGTCAGGGCTGTGCAATATGGCATCCCACAGAATTCTCAAAATTTCTTTGGGATCCTGGAGCACTACGACCTTCGACGGGGACGTTCTTCACCCCGGTTGGAGAAATGGGGCTTGCCCTGCATGAATTATATGAAGTCTCGGGGCTGGTAATGGGAGATGCTCCCTATGAGGAATACGTCCCCACCTCTGAGGAGCTTCATCTCTTGAAGAAAGAGTGCCCTCGTGTATATGAGACCTACTGGGAGGTGCTATGTCATTTCCACATCTGCGGCCAAATAACTTCCTGGAGGACTAGGGGAGTTAAGCAGCTGTCTTGGGCGAGCTACTTGTTTAATGGTATCACTGAGAAAGACCACTCAGTGACCAGTTTGGCTCCCAGCTCTGACGAAGAAATCGCCGAGAGGATCGACGCCTCTGTAAGTTCTTATACCACAGAGTCGAACGAAGACACTTTCAAACCTGACACGGTTTTTAAAAGTTTCCATAACCAGGCCCAGATCCCCATTTCAAACTGGGCACTGCTGGTGGGTTTCCTCATGCTGTGGTTGAAGCGTTGTGTAGTGCCGACACTGCCGCATGAGGTGATTGTTGCCGACGTGGTATATCCGACGGTGCTGCTGGCCTATGGTAGGTCGATAGCTCTCCTTCTGGCAATGGTGGCCGGTATCCAAAGCGGGTTGCGGGCCCTGACTCAGAGCCTGTGCAGGGTGGAGGCCATCGTCGACTCCAAAGGTGACCCGGAGGTCGATTCAGAGGGAAGGCCGAGAGTGAAGACCCCTAACCCTCGGATTGAACTTCCTTACACGTACTTAAAGGCTTGGTACGTGATGCATTGCCCCTCACTAATGACGCCAGTGTCCCGATGCGAGGGGTTTGTCCCTTTTGTGCAGCGGTTGGAGAGTTCGAGTTGGTGCAACAACTATATGTTCTACGTTCGGAAGTGCATTCTGAACGCTTCAAATTATCATCTCAACCGTTGCTTCCCCGAGATTACAGATGCTGCTTATGGGGATAAGTTCGCCGATATTGTGGGTCCGGACAACTTCACGAGGCTGCCATCGGGAGTCTTCTGGTGGCTTATCAATATCCGGCCTGGGTATCTGCTCTTCCGGCAAGGGAATTCGTGCACGATCGAGCCTTATATGCCGAATCGTTTCGCCCAACAGTTCGGTTATGACCAACTATATGTCGGTAATCCTAACGCTCAGCTTGCCTTCAGTGAAAATCTGTTTGAAGGTGCTCGGGCTTTGTATTACAGCGTAGCTGGGGGAACACAGGCTCTTTTCCGCTTACCTCATAAGACGCCAAACTGTTACGCAAGTCTTAGCTTCTGCACCTGGTACTTCCAGGCTAGCAAGATGCCTGGCTACTCAATGGAGCATTCATGCATTAAGAGCATTAATGCGTCCTATGAGGAGAAGGTGGCGTCCAACAAGCGCTCGCGAGGCCTCGATGAATATCGGGCGGCTCAAAGGGAGGTCAGAGGGGAAACACAGGGAGAACCGAGGGCGGCAGCACCCAGGGAGCAGTCTGCCAGAAGGCGTCGACAGACGGTGCATAAGCGTCCTCATGGCGTTACTCTTCAAGCTGAGCCTTCTTCTACTTCCACGGCTGAGCCTGCCCCGAAGAAGGCCAGGAAAGACTTGGCGGCTGAAGAGACCGTCCCTTCCGACGTTGAAGAGCAGAGGGAAGAAGAGGAGGAGGAAGACGACGCTCCCCTTGTTCGTTCTCGTGGATTGCGCAGAGGGGCCCCGTGATTTTAGAAGAAGGGGAACTTGCTGATGAACCCATCGCAACCGATGAGGCTGAGCAACTTGAGGCTGATCTGATGAGCAGGGATGATGTTGAGATTCCAGGGGTCTTCTTCGGCTCATGAAAGGAGAGATGAGGCACAATAGCCTGGGTCTCCTGGTGTATTAATCTCCAGCTCGCGAGAAGTTGACCCTAGTCCTACTACTGGGGTATTTGGTGGCAAGGCCTCAATTGCCGAGGCTTCTCGCGTTGAGCTATCGTCTTCGTCGTCCAGAGAGGACGAATATGATTCAGGCGATGAAGTCGATTTTGGCGATGAACCCGCTCTTCCAGATCCGAGCAAATTCTCACATATCTCGGAGGAAGAAATACACGGGTACGACCCTGTGACGGTTTCGCCAGTTGCACCAATTGCTGCTGTTGAAGGTACTCTTATCGTCTTGCTAACCCGGTTTCCCTTTTTAATTAGGGAAAAGGTTCTGACGTTTTCCCTTTATGTTGTAGGGTTGGCCGCGGACAGCGAGGCTGCGACTTCCTCCCATATCGAGGAGATGATACAAGAGCTGGCCCAGCAGGAGGGTGTTGAGGCTGCTGCTGAGATGCCTCAAGAGAGGGCAATTATTGAGGTCGAGGAGACCTCAACCTTGCAAGATTTGCCCAGGGATCTGCCGTCTTCGGACCCTCGGCTTGGTAAGGAAATATTGATGTTTTGAATATTTTTCTTTTATTGTTATGACTGACGTTTTGGTGATCTGCAGAGAGTGCTGAGGAAGCTCAGGCAGAGGACTTGGCAGTCAGCGTCGACTCAGCAGGGGCAGCCAGCGTCGAGCCTGCAGGCAATACAATTCAACCCTCGACCGAGGGTTCCGAAGAAGTCAAGTTCGCTGCTACTTCAGTCGCCATGGAGGCTGCTACGACAGTGACTGCGCCAGACGTATCGTGTCCATCTCAGTTTCTGCCGCACCTGTCATTGATCCTACTCCTGCACGGGATGAGTTAATTCCCATCCCTCGCCCTGTGATAGAAAGGGGATCTGGGAGCATATCAGCGGAATTCTCCTCGGCCGGTGATATCATGGAAGAACTGACACGTCAAATGGTGCAGCAGCTCTTTGCTTCCATGCGATCGTGTATTGATCTCATCCTCTCTGGGGGCAGTTCTTTCGAATTTGCCCGAATGCTTCTTGAGAATTTGATTGAGAACATTGGTCATACTGGGGTCCCTCACAAGTTAGGGCATGTCTGCTGCTGGTGGAGCAATTGGGGAGTAATCTGAAAGAGCTTAAATCTTTGGAAGACGCCGGCTCAGTTCACGAGGCCCGGGCAACCCTGACTAGGCTTCTTGCTGCTCAAGAACAGGAGCAGAAGGAGATGGAGGAACAAATAGCCGAAGAGACTCACCATCTCCAACATTTTCAGGCGGATCATCAAAAGCTGATTGGCGATTCAAGGGAATCCGAACTCGTCATGCAGAGCGCAGAGCAGGTTATTATCAGTGCTCAGGCGGAGGCCTTGATTGCAATCAACGAGCATAAGCTTGCCACTGCCAGGAAGAAGCTGGAAGCGCTGGAAGCTGCCAAGGCGCAAGTTGAAGAAAACCTTTCTGCTCATTCCTCCAAGTTGGAATCCCTACGAGCGCAGCTGGCTGCGAGGAGATTTTTGTCTGAGGAGGAGCTGCGGGTCCAGGCTCTCATGGAGGCTGAGAAGGTACGTCAGAACGAGATACATCGCCTCCGAGAACAAATCCGTTCCTTGGCTAATCAAGATTATTAGCATCCCTCCCTTTTTTTTTAGGGACAACACACTCAATTCATCAAAAGTGTTTGTATCACTTTTATCATTTTTGGCTCAAATAATAAAAGTCTCTTGAAATTTTGCTCCATCTTCATTGTTCCACTGTAGATGAATCCAATTTCTTAGCGGCAGTCTTTGGCTGTGATCCTTGACTGGCTGTGAATAATGAACTTAGGTAGAACTAAGTTCTTGGGAGGAACGCGGCTCTGATTTATAGGGAGACGCGGTCCTGAGAAACGCGACTCTGACCTGTCCATTGAGACGCGGTTCCAGTTGGCGCGAAGGACGCAGCTTTGGGTGCGGCTCCCTAACCGCAGCCTTTAACTCTGTCTAAGTACAGAATTCAGGATGCCGTGAAGACGCGGTCTTATACTCCTCAAAACTGACGCATAGATATGAGGACGCGTCACTGGGTCCTTGACCTGGTGCAAACTCAAATTATATTGGGTTTATGATAGGAACACCATTATCATTTCGCCATGTAGACGCAGCTTCAAGATACTTGTGAATGCGCTGGGCCTTCCCCGTTGAGGACACAAGTATCAGGATGCAGCTTTCCAATTTTATGCGATTTCCAAGCGCGACCCCCAGAAGGGGTCCCTTTTGCTGTGAAGGGATGCAACTTTGAATCACTCTGAGAGACGCGGCTGCAGTTCTCTTGGCTGGAATGAAAAGGGACGCCATTTTCGGATTCGCAAAGGGGACGCCAGTTCCTGGACGCGGCTCTCGGGCCTGCGTTTGGTGCAACTTCCTAGGCATTACATGCAGCTTGTCATAAAGATTTCGTTGGATCTTTAAATGTCCAGTCGATGTTGACGATTGGAGACTCGTATCATCCGACGTTTCCTGACGCGGTAGTCCACGCGTCAGCCCTTCATTGGGCTTAGGCATTAATGCCTTTAAATGCCATACCGACACCGGCGATTGGAGACTCGCGTCTTCGATACTTCCCGAAGCGATAGACCACGCGTCAGCCCGTTATTGGGCTTTGACATTCGTGCGAGAATTAAGGCCGACGGTTCTAATTAGCGAGCCATTAATCACAGGCTTTGTGGTTTGCCTATAAATAGGGCTCAGCTTCTCCTTTTAGTATTTCATTACTTAGACTGCTTTTTTTTTTGAGAGCGAGTGCTCTGAGAGATTCCACCTTCTCCCTTCAAGGGCTTTACCTGGGGCTTGCCTCCATGGACGATGATGACCCAGAGCTTTCATGCTTCTACATAATCTCTCAAGAAGATTATCACTGTCAAGTGATTTCAAGATCGAGAAGCGTCTCCTTGAGCATCTTTTATATCCGCGCCCTGATGCAGAAAGTTTAAACCTTAATGGGTGTTTCTGTGGGTATGACTTCCTGGTTTTGTCATGAAATTTTCAGCCCAACTGAGTTTCAGTTTTGATATCTCTTAAAGAGATTCATCTTCTTGACCTTCTTCTGAAGTCTAACTGGTGCACCCATCTCTTGGGAGTTTGCGCCATTGAGAAAACTCTGACTCGAGATTCTCTGGACACGAGCATAATGAACTTTTGCACCTGGACCGTGGGCTTTACATACAGAGCTCGCGTCTGAGGCTGTTGACTTAGATCAAAGGTTTCAGGCCTGAATTTTGCAACCCTTGTTCATCAAACAGGGAGATGGCAATTTTCACGTCTTGAACTTAGACGCGGGTACAAAACCAGACTGTGTTCGACTTTTGTGTGTATCACAATTTTGATTGCGTCTGTTTCTGCCGCCACAGAAGTTTGGCTCACTGCACGGGTCATTCCTGCGTCTGAAGCTTTCCGCAATAGCTGCGTCTGTCACTCAGTCTTTCTTGTTGAAATATACTAAGTTTCAGATCTTCTAATTTTTGTTTGCTTCTTACAGGTAGGCTTGATCATCCTTTTTCATGTTCGCTGGGCCCTTGGGAGAATATATCGGCCAGCGAACTTGGTCGATGGTCGACCACAGGAGAAGAAGTCATGGCTCCCGTCTTCGGGAGACGGGGATCGGACCCTCGCCAAGATCTCTTTGGATTCAATGCACCAGTCATGCTTCTTGGCATGGCATGGTCAGAGTGAGTATGGCGGGGGATATAGTGGTGGGTATGTTCTTGGATTCTCCCTTCACCTACCCCAGAAGTGACATCGATGAGAATTCCATGCTCATTGGATGACTTTCTAGTGGTGGAGATGTTCATCAACGAAGGATCATACCCCGCCACTTCGGATGGTCAGGTGAATCAGAAGATTCTGCTGCCTTTCGACCTCAAGAAACACCATTGTTCTCGGTCAACCAGAGGCTTCTTCGATGTTTACATCATGCATCTGGTGCAACCAGCTTCCGATCGTCGCCACAGTGTTCAATCCTACTTTGGCGCCCTTCCAACCATCTTGTACTTGGAGCTGTGAGCAGCTTCAAGGAGTGAGTGCAACCTTTGAGAGAGAAAGGGACTTCTTTGTACTCCTTTATCTGTAACACTCAATCTTGTTGTATAAGAGAGCGTTTTGTATCACTTTCATATGTTGGATATAAATAAAGCGACACATTTCTTTTTGTCTTCTTCTGTTGTCTTGAACTTCCTTCTTGTATTGAAAGTCAGACGAATAGAAGTAAAGAACCTTTGACCTGTTAAAATTATGATGATAATCTTAACGAGTCAAATTTTGTAGAGAGAGATCCTATTTCAGGAACTCAGCAACGTTGTCAGAGGTGTGATATTAACTTGACAGAGATAAGATAATTTTGTGGACCTGCCACTCTATAAAGGAAAGTGACAGGTGGAATTTGTAATCCCAAACTTGATTAAGATCAGCTGGGGAGTTAATGAAAACACTGTTAATGGGATAATGTTAACCTAACAATGTTTTTAGGTAAACTTGTTGTTCTGTTGAGGAGAATAACAAGTGCGACTAGATTCGCGGGGGATCTAGGAAAGTCTTTACCGTTAGAGGTATGATATTAACTTAACAGGTTGAATGTAGTCTTGTCAGAAGTGTGATGTTAACTTGACAAGAATGTGAGTCAGAGGTGTGATATTAACTTGACTCAGAGGCATTTCAGCTTTTATTTGGGAAGACTGAAAGTGACACTGTCATAGGTGTGATGTTTAACTTGGCAGTGAGGGTAATGCTAGAGGTGTAATTTTGAACTTGGCATTGGTCATCTCGACTTTGACAAGGAAGTCCGAGGGAAAGTCATGGCCTTAAGTGTGTTGTTGAACTTAGCAATGACTTGAAGCTAGAGGTGTAGTATTAAACTTAGCATCGTTCATTTCAGCTTCGATCTGGAAGTATGAGGGAATATGACTGTCAGAGGTTTAATATTGAACTTGGCAGCAATTTGATTACTGTCAGAAGTGTTATGTTAACTTAACAGTAATTTGTCAGAGGTGTGATATTAACTTGACAAAAATTGGTTTGCGATACGAGCAATTTGAGGACCTGTCATTCCATTGATGAGAATTGACAAGTGAAGTTTGAAGAGCCAGAGGTATAGTGTTAACTTGGCAAATTTGAAGTCTTGCTGCTCCATGCAGAGTTGATAAGTAAAGTTTGTACTCGACAAGGAGTATGGAGAATTTTCATTACCAGAGGTATAGTGTTAACGTAGCAATGATTGTATTTTGTAGACCTACCATTCTGTGGATGAGAATTGGTAAGGGATTTTTGGAGGGAATAGCGGACTACATCCACTTAGGATTTTCAGCAAACCCTCAGCTGTCAACGGGTTTGATATGCCTTTACCAACTACCGTTTGAGTTGGGCTAGCCATGCTATTCCCCTCAGCATAGTGAGTTGTCGAAGACTTATGTTGGGCTTAGAAGCCAACATTTTCCTCTATCCTTAGCCGTCGGAGGCGTTGGATCAAATGGGAACATGTCCCCTTAGGATTTTTAGCAAATCCTCAGCTGTCAACGGGTTTGATGTGCCTTTACCAACTACCGTTTGAGTTGGGCTAGCCATGCTATTCCCCTTAGCATGATGAGTTGTCGAAGACTTATGTTGGGCTTAGAAGCCAACATTTTCCTCTATCCTTAGCCGTCGGAGGCGTTGGATCAAATGGGAACATGTCCCCTTAGGACTTTTAGCAAATCCTCAGCTGTCAACGGGTTTGATGTGCCTTTACCAACTACCGTTTGAGTTGGACTAGCCATGCTATTTCCCTCAGCATGATGAGTTGTCGAAGACTTATGTTGGGCTTAGAAGCCAACATTTTCCTCTATCCTTAGCCGTTGGAGGCGTTGGATCAAATGAAGAAGCTCTTCTTGTTTTGATCAGAGGTGTGCTTTTAACTTGATCAGGGGAGGAGTACTATTAAGCATAGTACTTCTTCAAGAATCTGTCATTGATCGGCATCATGAGTGTATCGCCATTTGAGGTTATGAGGTGATATGATCCATTTGAGTAGACTGACTCTACTACAAATGGTCCTTCCCATTTGGGCTGGAATTTCCCTTTTGTCTTATGTGTCATCACCATAGGTCTTCTGACGGCTAAGACAAGATCACCTTTCTTGAAAGTTCGCACTTTGACTTTCTTGTTGAAGGCTTTGGTAATCCGGGCTTGGTAGAGCTCGATCTGTTGTTGGGCCTGTAGACGTTTATCATCTAAGGCCTCCAATTCTTGGAGTCGCTGTCGATGCTTCTCCTCATTTGTCATCTCTGCTGTCAAGGCGACGCGTAGAGATGGAATTTGGATTTTCAGTGGAAGCACGGCTTCACACCCATATACCAAAGAAAATGGCATAGCTTTAGTTGGGGTTCGCACAGTTGTGCGATAGGCCCATAAGCATTCGCCCAGTTTATCGTCCCAGTCACGTTGACTTTTCGAGACGAATTTCTTGAGAAGCTTGCCAATGGTCTTGTTGAAAGCTTCTGCGAGACCATTGGCGGCGGGGTAGTATGCCGTTGAGGACACACTCTGAATTCTGAACTTAGCGCAGAATCTCTGGAAAGCCTGGCTAATGAACTGGGGTCCATTGTCGTGGACGATTTGCCGAGGTACACCAAAACGGTAAATGACATGATGTTTGACGAATTTGATCACGTCGGATGACTTTACCTCCTTCAAGGGAATGGCCTCAGCCTATTTGGAGAAATAATCGGTTATGGCCAAAATAAACTGATGTCCTTTTGACGATGGTGGGCTGATAGGGCCAACTACATCCATCCCCCACATTTCAAATGGCCAAGTAGAAGCCGTGGAGTGAAGGTAGCCTGGTGCCTGATGGATGAAATCGCCATGTACTTGGCAGGCGTGACATCTTTTGGCATAGGTGATGGCGTCATCTTGGGCCAAAAATATCCCAACCTTTGGAGTCGGTATACAAGTTTTGGGCCAGGTTGATGGGCTCCAACATGCCGTCATGGGCTTCTTTCAATACTTCTTGTGCCTCTTTGGTGAAAGGCAGCGGAGTAAGACCCCGTCATGCGATCGACGATAGAGTGTTCGCGTAATCGCATTATAGTAGAATTTAGGGGCTTTCCTTCGAATGGCAGCCGCTTCTTTGGTGTCCTCAGGCAGGATTCCATACAAGACGTAATCAATATAGGGGAATCGCCAGTCTCTAGGCTCTGGACCGGCTGACGACTCGAGAGCTTCTTTGCCTTGACAATCTCCTGTTGACTCCTGGTAGTCCTCAAGAGCAAGTTTCGGGCAATACAGGTCATGGCTGTGGACAAATATTTTCTCTACTGCTCCAGCTGGAAGAGCAAAGAGGTAGCGAGAGATGCCAGTGCATCTGCATGCGCATTTTGCTTGCGTGGCACATGGTCGATGTAAAAGTTGGTGAACCTCTTAGCCATGTAGACAGTTGCGTTATAATAGGGTACTAAGTCTTCATGTCTGACTTCGTACTCCCCGCGAACTTGACTGACGATGAGCTTAGAGTCACCATATGCCTCGAGATTTTTAACGCCGACCTCATCGGCGAGTTGCATCCCAATCAAAAGCGCATTGTACTCCGCCATATTGTTGGAGTAAGGCTCGGTTAACGAGACAGCTCGAGAAATCACATAGTTCTGTGGGGAAACGAGTACTACTCCTACTCCTGCCACTATATGTCCTTTTGGGCTTGTTCTCGATGCACCGTCAAAGAAAAGTTGCCATACTTGTCTTTCAAAAGATGTCTGAGTCTGGCAGGCTTCAGCGACCTCGTCTGGGAGATCCTCGTAAAGTTTGGCTGCTCTCGGATCTGGATGCTCAGCTAGGAAATCCGCCACCGCTTGTCCCTTTACAGCTTTTTGTGGTAAAAAGTGCATTTCATATTGGGATAGCAATATGGCCCATTTTGCCAATCGGCCATTTAACGATGAAGGCTTTGTCATAAGTAACCTTAGGGGGTTGACTTTTGATATGACGTTTATAGTTTGGCCTACCAAATAGTGTCGCATTTTCTGAATAGCAAACACCAATGCCAAACATTCCTTCTCGATCGGGTTGTACCGATGCTCGGCTCCGATCATCGTTCTACTCAAATAGTAGAATGCTTGATCTCGTCCTTGATCATCATTCTGAGCTAGTATAGCTCCTAAAGAATGATCCATCGCTCGGACGTATATCAGGAAAGGTTTTCCAGACACCGGAGCTGCAAGGACTGGCGGTTCTGTGAGGTACTGTTTAACTCCCTCAAATGCTTGCTGGCAAGCGCTGTCCCAAATGAATGAAACGCCTTTCTTCATTAATTTGGAAAGGGTTGGCATCTTCCGGAGAGATTTGAGATAAACCTGCGGATATACGCCAATCGTCCTTGCAATCCCCTGAGCTCCTTAAGGTTTCTCGGAGGTCGCATCTCCTGGATAGCGCAACCTTTTCTGGGTCCAAATGAATCCCTGTAGTGGTCACTACGAACCCTAGGAACTTTCCACTGGCCACTCCCAGGAAGGATTTGGTGGGGTTCATCTTCAATTGATGGGCCCGCATGATGTCGAAGACAATCTTTAGATCAGTCATATGATCACCTTTAGCGCGGATTTTTACTGCGATGTCGTCAACATAGCATTCCACCGTTTTGCGCATATGCTGATGGAAAATGGCATTCATGGCCCTTTGATATGTTGCCCCTGCATTCTTCAGTCCGAAGGGCATGACGGTGTAGCAGTATACCCCCAGTGGTGTCCTGAAAGAGGTATGCTTTTCGTCATCAGGATACATTTTGATTTGATTGTATCTTGAGAATCCATCCATGAAAGACATTCGCTCGAATCCACATGTGTTGTCAATCATGACATCTGTGATTGGCAGTGGGAATTCATCCTTGGGACAAGCCTCGTTTAGATCACGAAAATCGATGCAGATTTGGATCTTCCCGTTCTTTTTAGCAACGGGGACGATGTTGGCTACCCAATCAGGATGTTATTCTTCCCTGATGAAGCCAGAGTCTATAAGCTTTCTGACTTCTGATTGAATTGCCTCCATTATTTCTGGACGGAACCGTCGTTGTTGTTGCTTGATGGGATTTTTGTCCGTATTAATGTTGAGGCGGTGCATAGCCACTCGAGGATCAAGTCCAGGCATATCCTCGTAATTCCAGGCGAAGACATCTATATATTCCTTGTACAAGAGATATTAGATGCTTTTTCTCAGAAGGTGACAGGCCGTCACTTATGAAGATGGGCTTAGGATTAGCCTCATCTCCTAAATTGATCTGAACAACCTTATCTTCTGTAGGTGGCTCACGCTGTTCGAAGCGGGTATTCCAAAGATTGTTTAAGTGTTTGATCCAAGGATTTGTATCAGATTGGATTATTTCTTCATCTCCGTCTTCCAGGTGGCTTGTTGAAACCATATTCACTGCAAGTTCTCCGAAGATGTTGCCGACACTAGCATCTGATTCCCACGATGACGTGCCTGATGAGTAATCATGGCATAATGACTCTTCAGACGCAGAAGCTGATGGGATCGGAGTTGACACATAGCCCAATCCCCTGCGAGTTCGATGATAATAATCAGGGGTTTTCCCTTTCGGCACAAAAGATCGGAGTAGCGTTCTCCTTCCTTTGCCGAAGTTCAACCCTGGTCCGCTTGTCAGATCATACCCCATGTTTTTCATCATTCTGAGTGCCTTTGGCTCATAATGACCGAACTGAGGGGATTCCTGCTCGCCTTCTGGGTCAGTGGTTCGGATTCAATTCGTCCGAAAAGA
Organism: Agave tequilana; assembly: GCA_038442645.1. Taxonomy (NCBI): domain Eukaryota; kingdom Viridiplantae; phylum Streptophyta; class Magnoliopsida; order Asparagales; family Asparagaceae; genus Agave; species Agave tequilana. Next base: position 159,343 of record JAVJIF010006535.1, read on the forward strand.
ATTGGTCTTTGGCCTTTCCTTCTCGCTGGAACCATGAATATTGATTCTTGCGCATCGCCGGCATCTCGACATGTTTCGAAGGACGATTTCACCGGTACATGCAATGATGTCAAAGCATCCATTGCCGACCAGAGATCGTCATCCACTTCGGTACTAGTGTCTGACGGCACTGAATCAGAAGCAAACACAGAAAAATACGCCAGATCTAAATCTTCATTAATATACCATCCGCCTACATCATCGTAGGTACTATCAACATCGGGCTTATTAATGCCCGTTACAGTGGGTCTAGTTCCCAAATGCATTCTTCTTTTTCGGCTCGGTTTCGGCTTCATTACCAGAGTGGCTCCTCTGGTTGCGGGATTTCATCTGTTTCCACAGGTTCCTGATATAGGAGAGCATCTGTGAAATAATTCTCAACTCCCTTGAACGGATGCCTTTCGGCAATCAACGTTTGCACCTTTCCACTCCCGTCAATGTATTTCATGACTTGGTGGAGAGTAGAGGGAACGATAGAATTGCGATGAATCCACGGTCGTCCCAGCAGCAAGTTGTAGGAGGTGTCAGCATCTATGACGTAGCATGTCACCTCTGACCTTAGGTCTCCAATCTGCATTTGAGCTTGACCTTCCCCATTGGACGGGTACTATTGGCATTGAACCTGTAAATAGTCTGGGGGGCGCTCAAATGGTGAGTAGGAATCCCGAGATGTTGCATGACTCGGCGAGGCATAATGCTCAATGTGGACCCGGGATCTACCTGAATGCGGTTCACCTCAGATGATCCAATATACCCTGCGAAGTAAAGGGGTCGATCATGTTTCCCTTTAACCTGCATATCGTCTGTCGTGAAGGTGATGCAGGGAACATTTTGGGAGGCATGGAGGCAATCCTCAACATCTTCCTCCTGTGGCCGGATCGGCACCTGGGTCATGAAAAACCTCAGCATTAGCCAAGGCCTCTTGTAGAGCTTCTCTGGTCGACTTCGATAGCCTAAGAAGCTCATGATTGATACAAAACCTGCACAAAAAAATACGAGATTATAGAACTTAGAAAAGAAAATGTGCAAGTGCTCAATTCTTCCGCTATAGCAAGTGGCTATGCGGGTCGTGATCCACAAGAGGGTTTTGCGATAGAAGCGTTTACAGTTTTATTGAAATCGTTAAGAAGAAAAGCGAAGGTTCTTCTCTGTTTTTAAAGTTAACAAAAAGAAAAAGAAGTCTGTTAAAGTTAGAAGAAGATGAAAGATGAAGAAGTTGAAAATCTGAAAACGATGAAAAGCGACTATGTACAATGAAGTGGAGAAGAAAGAGTTGGAGGAGGTGGTCGGTGATCTAAACTAAGAAAGAAAAGAAAAGAAAGAAAGAAAGTGTAGAAATACTTACCTAGGTTGATTGATGACTTACTTGGAAACCGTTGCATGTTCTACCTTTGCTTCGGAGGCGTTCAACGCATAGATCATAAGCTCGAGCTCAGTCCCCGTGCACATTATATCGTCAAGCCTAGCAAGAACGAAGTGATGCGGATCTTGGAAGAGGAGAACGTCTTCATAAACTATCGCTGCTCTCACGTAGCTTAGTTTTACTTGCGTTGGAATTCACTGTACACTCAACAACAACAACCAAGGTAAAGTAGAAGAGGAGACGAAACAAAAGAAATACAAACATAAAAGAACTTTTACTTTATTAATTGCAGAGACAATGGAAGAAAGGAGGAGGGTACTCGTCGGTGTCACTCTCAACTTCAGCCTCTCTCTCTTACTTACATGAATCTTCTTCTACCTTAAGTTACATACAAATTACATAACAAGAGAAGAAAAACCTAAACTACAAAGAATTAAAACTAGGCTAATCCTAATCTGCATTGTCGTCCCGTTTTAGCACAGAGAATGCCTTTTATA